>CM060692.1:43487353-43652298 GCA_030686995.1 Artemisia argyi
CTGCAATTGGACGGAGTTAAAAGTGCAAGGTTTCATACTATGATAACTTATGCTTTTAGTCATGCTGAAGATAATAAAATTCTCGGTTGCGTGCTCTGCCTTTGCTTTTTTGGGAAAGGGGTAAGCTCACATACTTTACAATTTCTCTGCACCTTTTGCTCTATCTAATTTCTATTGAAACTGGTATTTATGTTTAGCAATGTTTATTTTACTATTTGCGTTGGTGTCTTTTTACCTCACTTGCATTTAGCGAAGCAGCGAAGCCTATTGTTTACTAAGAAAGATGTCATTTTTCTTTTAATGTATGTTAGTATCTTCACAACGAGTGGTCGTGTTTATTGTTTTAATATCATATGGAATATTGATATAAACATGTTAGCATATATGTAAACCTTAACAACTTCTAGTATCATATTGAATATAAACATAGTTGTGAGTTTTGTACTTTTGTTTACTAACAAAATCAAAATGCATTTGGTGAGGATGTTTATCTTTCAAGAATTAAATATCAAAGTTTGTATCAACAATCGGAATTATTTTCAAAACCCCGATTTTTAAAGTTCTATTGTCAAAGAATGATTACTTCAGCAAATTAAAACTTTGCGTAACTTATGCTTACAAGACTTTTAAGTTTCAAAAGCATTACTATTCTTTGTTAACAGATTGGTGATAAGTTTGGCCCTAAAGTTCTACTTAAGTTGTACCTGGCTGGGGCTTTTGCTGGTTCAGCCTTCTTCCTGGCACACAAAGCTTTTCTGGCCCAATCATCAGAGGTAAAGTGGTCCTAACTGTTCTGAGAGTTAATCTAATAGTGGCTCATAAATATTAATCCGTAATAAGATAGAACGTCTTGATTATATGTTTTTTTTTTTTGTTGTTCAAATGACCTCTAATTATTGTCTATACATATAATTATTTGTTTGATAATTACAGAACAAAGAAATGAGTAAACGCGGCCCTTCAAAAGTTCCAGGCATGGTAAGTTAACATTCATGTTTCTCTGAAATTTTGCCAATGGAAATGAATATAAGCTCGATAATTTTCATTTAAGGGATGAATTGCTGCATTTACAAGTGTCATGATGTTTCGTTTGATCATGCTTCTAAGAGAAAAGATACATAGTAGGTCTGCCCGTGTTAAGATATTGGTAAGTAAACTTTCAATGATCATAGATTGGGGGAGTGTGTAAGTATCTGATGACCTTTTTGTTTCATGTGATCATTTCAGGGGATATGTGTAGTTCTGGACGAAATTCTACAAATCGCGGTATGATCCTTAATCCCTTAGTTTTCTAACATTGTAGTGTTCAACGTTAAAACCAATATAAATATTGTCTCAGAAAATGGTGGCACTTCGTGCCGGGTTAAGGTTCACGGGTCACAATCACAAAACTCCAACCACCAAACTCGACATGTTTAACTAACAGGGTTAGCCGTGTCAACCAACCCGAACATGACACATTTAACCCGTTTTTATCTAAATAAATTGATGGGTTAAACATGTTACACGAGGTAAACAGTTTAACTGGGGTAAACAACTATAATTTTCATTTGTTTTTTTTTTCCTCTTAATAATTGGGTTGCTTTGCGCATATGATAAATAGTCTGAGATTTTGTTCTAAAACTATAAACAAAAAATGTTAATCATTATTTTTCTTTATATTTAGAACTTGTTTTAATCACATGTATAATTGTCACTATTTTTGTTTACAGGCTCAGAAATATAGGAAGGAAAATAGTACTATGAGTTTGGCATATGCCAACTTGGGTGGTCTTGCTGTTGCTCTCATGGTTGGGGCACCTGTTTTAGCCGGGGCACGGTTGAGGAAATGGTGTTGCTAAAAGCTTGTGAAAATAATAGCTTTAATTCCACAAGAGTAAATATAGCAGAACCAGTTCGTAAATGTTAAAATTTATGTAACAATTTTAATGCTCTACCTAGAAGAAGTTAGGGGAAAAACTCGTAATCACCGAATTTTCGAATAACCTAGACAGAAAAAACTTCAGCCGTTTATAACTATTAAAAGGAAATTTTAACTCTTTTGAGCACAATGTATTATCCAAGTTACACGTGTAAGTTATACCCCCGTGATTGGAACTTGAATGCTAATGTTGGAGGAGCCGAAAACTTTTATGTTTGGCAATAATCATTTGAAAGTGTTTAAGAGCGACAAGTGACAAGTGGTAAGCAGTTTGATTGAAAAGCTTGTTTTGCAACAAATGAATAAGAGTTAATATATTGTCGAACCGGTTCCATTTGAAATGCTTGTTGAACAAGCATTATGGAACTGCTCCAACATTTTGTTTATGAAATTACTTATATACCCTTAAACATAACGTTTAGTTTTTTATTTTAATGTGTATATACCATTTTTTATAATTTTACATTTTATAATTACAACTACAACTATGTTATCAAACACGTTTTTTAAACAAATAGCTACTGTTTACTGCTACTACTTCCTGCCTACTGTTATTGTTTACTGCTACTACTACGTGTTGGCAAACATAGCTATTGCAAAACAAACTTTTCTTTATACATAAAATGCTAAAGGTTAATATGGAGTATAAAAGAAACAGACCAAAAATTTGATAATTCAAAATTGATGTATAAAAAGTTTAGAACACTCTTAGCTTCATAGTCTTTAACCAACTTTATTTTTAATTGCTGAAACTAAAATTCTAACGTAAGACCAACTAAACCTAGCTGGTTAACATGCCAAAATACCACATGATTTTCTCATGTAACTTACAGATAGAGTAACCGATTATTTGTTTCCAAAATTCTAGAGGGGTCGGTGTTCTATTTTACCCATAAATATCGGGGGCCACTGACCTCTCCATGCCTTTAAAATATTCCGTACTTGGTTATACCCGTTACGTTAGCTCTTTTACATATGACACAAAACTTTTGTGTATATTATCCTTGGTATCAAGAGACAATCCATCATGTATGTGCGTAAGTTTAGTCTTTACTTTACATTGTTGTTTCGTTCAAAAAACTTTACATTGTTGTTTTTGATGGCGTGCTAACGTAAGATTACGAAGAGCTCTAATATAAAACTGAGTTTCTAATTTCATTTTCTAAATACATGACGTGTCTAGACATTTTGGGGGTGTTTGTTTAACCTTATATGTGAGCTTATAAGCTTATTTGATTTCGGCTTATATTTCATAAATCTTAATTCTCTAGCTTATTTTGTGACAGTTGGGCTTATATAAGCTTATTTAGTCATACACATAATAAACTTACACAAGTGTCAAAATAAGCGGAAAATTAAAACTTATGAAAACAAATAAGCTAATAAGCCCGACATATATTAAGGTTAAACAAACGCCCCTTGCCCCTTGCTTTAATTTGTAATAAGTAGGGCTGAGCATCTGATGCGTGGGAATTGCACCAGGCTTTACCTCTCAAGGGATCTCGAGAAGCTTACAACCCCCACCAGGTAGTGTACCTGATCGTTGTAGTATAGTATAGTGACAAGTACCGGAGGATTGATCGTTCAACTCAGGAATAGTGTCGCTAGGATTAGAAAGCCTAAAAATTAAGTCTAGAGGTGAGAGATGATTCTTTTTGTATTTTTATATTTTTATAAAAGCAATTAAAATCTCGGGTTTTTAGAAGAGTGGGCGAAATTAGTTGCTAATCAACTAACCCAATAACTAAAGATGCAATCAAAATAAAATAACAAAAATGTAAATAAAGCTAATTAAACTAGTGGTGTGAACAATAAATGGGAAAATTGTGTTTACTTAGATTTCATTACTCCCTAGATATCTTTTACAGGTTGATAGTTTGTTACAATTGCGTAGATGACGGGTTATATTCCTTAATACCATTTGTGGGGTGGCGTACGTACTTCCCCAACTCTATAAGCTCCTACTTCACTCCTATGTCGAGCCTGCAAGAAGCTCCTAACATGGGATCATTAGAATTCGCTCATGCATTAAATAAAACCATAAAAACCTAGTACGCATTGGTTCATGTTTCTTAAGACGTTCAAGCAAGTTACCCTATGGAAGTCTGCCAGTTTTCTTAAGCCTAACATCAAAATCATTCATCCGTAACAACTATAAACAAGTAATCAACCCATAATCAACATCTAGGTTTCACTACATCTAAGCAAACACACAATCTAGCCTAGCATGTTAAAATCAAGACAAGCGTAAGATATATTCAAACAACAAATAGACATATTGAACGGATACTTATCTTAATTGAACATGAAAGGTTTCAAAGGGTAAAAACCCTTGAAAGTACAGTAAAAATCGTGCTAGGGTTTCTCCAAGTTATCCCTCCAATTGTCCTCTTTTAATGAATGAAAATTACAAAACTATATATAGATTTTCCAACGTGATGGCGTCAAGAAGAAATATCTGACGCCGTCAACTCGCCGCCCATAATAATATCGGATTGCCTAGATCCAGATCTGACACCGTCAAATGCAACTTTTCTCTGGGCCGTCACGTGAAATGGGACCATGACGGCCTATGGTGACGCCGTCATGCCCCTAGTGTAAAAACTCTCTGGATCGTCATGGAATCTATCCACTTCACCTCTTGTTTTACTCTTGACGCCGTCATGTAGAATCTTGTGACGCCGTCAGGTACTGTTCCCAGCAAGGAAAATTAAGACTTTGCCGTTTTCTTCACTTTTATGCCCCAAAAATGTCCAAAATACTTCCTTTTCCAGAATTCACTCCAAAAGTACCTAAAATCACAAAAGGAACGATTTAGGGCAATATTTGATAAAATAAATTCAATTTCGGGCTTAAATGACCCCCTAAAAACGGATCATTTTTCGCCTCATCAGCATCGCAGACCCAAAACCGACCGAGACCGAGAGGTCCATATTTTTTTCCTTTTTTGGGTCCCGGTCCACACCGGTCTTACGTAAAACCCGACTATTATGCCTTCTTGGACCGGACCGGATCAGTCCGGTCCTCGGTCTAAGGTTTTGGGCTAGTTCGGTCTCGGTCCCGGTTTTAGCCGGTCCGCGTTGATCACCCCTACTAACAAGTGACCTCTTATGCACAGAAATGCCTAAAAGGGCCGCGTGTCCGTTTGGGAACGGCTTGGGAACGGAAACGCGAACGAAACGTCCCCGAAACGTTTCTCAGACGTATTCCTAGCCGTTTATGGATTTTATTACCGTATCTATGTCTTTCCCGTATCTTCAATTTTTATTTTTCCAATTTCCCGTTCCTTTATCCCTTTGCCGTTCTCGTTTCGGTGCTACCTAGCAAGTGACGTGTGTAACTAAAAATCCAAATAAAATATGATACAAATCCAAAAACTTCTCATCACTGTCACAAAATCATCCATCTAAAATTCAGCTTATTATTCCCCCCTTTTTCTAGGGCTTATAAGTTCAACCATAATTCAACTTATTATTTATCACTTCAATCCACTCTTCAACTTCATCACTTCAGGTTCGTTCATATCTAACACCTTATTACATTCGCTTAATTTATACTCCATATTCATACGCATATGTAGCTGATGACGTCATCACACTTTTATATTTGTTTACTTATTGATAGACTTGATATTTATATGTATGTGCAGCTGATGACGTCATCTTATATTAGTTTGTTGTCGAGCGGTTATAAGCTGATGACGTCATTAGAAATTTGTGAATTTGTTTGATTGTATTGTTTCGGTTACTAGACTTTGCTGATATGTATATTTATACGTCAATTAGTTAGGTTGTTTTCGATCGGTTTAGTTTATTTAATGTGTAGTGAATGACGTCATTATTATCGAATATCGATAGTTATACTGTTTTAATCATGGCGTATTCTACATATGTAAATATATTATGATGGTTGTTATGAGACTTGCTAATATGTATATCTATGCGCGCGCCTGTGTGTGTGTGGGTTATGACCGTCATTATACATTTGTGATTATTTCGGTTTTGTTATTGATCGGTTATACTGCGGTGATCATATGTTTGTTACGGGACTTGTTGATATGTATATTTATATGTAGGTGTAGAAAATGACGTCATTATACATTTGTGAATATATGTAGTTATAGATCAGTTATACTGTGTTGGATGATGATTGTTACCGAACTTGCAAATATGTATATTTGTAATTTTATATGTATTTAATTACGTTGTTATATAATCGATCGGTTATAGTGTGTTAATCATGTTTGTTACGATACTTGCTAATTTGTATATTCATAGGTATGCGTTGTGAATGATGACATTATAGATTTGTGAATTTGTTTGATTATGCTTTTTGGTTATTGACAGATTATACTGAAATTATGCTTGTTTTGAGACTTGCTAATCTGAGTGTAGCAAATGACGTCGTTATAAATCTGTATATCTGTTTGATTATCGATTAGGTATACTGTGTTAATGATTTATTGTTATGAGGCTCACTAATCTGTTTATTTGTATTGTGCTGCTGATAATGATTGTCATACTATGTTTATTTGTTGCCGACGGCGTCACTAACATTTATATATTTCTTTGATTACGTAGGAAAATACAAGTTTTACCCAGAAACAAATCTTGAATCTCAATTCAAGAAACAACTTTATTAATCAATCAAAATCACAAGATCAGTAAGAAACTGATCTTAATCAATCTCAATACTAGAACCAAACAATCAAGAATCACTTCACAACCCTATCCACTGCTACTCAGGTGATAGGCTATTGACTAATTATCAATAGTGCTATTACAATATCCTCACAACCACTCAAGAAAGATGAACAACAGATTTTGATTGATGTAAACAATAAGAGAACAATAAGAGATAAATCGACTGAATGAATGATATCAAAACCCTAGCAGATGAATGAGCTTTTATAGCCTTGACCAAGAAACTTTAGCTGCTTGTCAACTTGAGTCCTTCAATCTTTATCATCATGCTAAATCCAGCCAAACTTAAACTCCCTTTATATCTGAAATATAAAAATGACAACATCAGTCCCTGTACTTTATACGTTCCAGGTTGAGTTATTTTTCAACATCCCCCCTTAACTCAAGCCTGGAACACATCAAATATTCCAAGCTTAGAAACAAGCTTTTCATGTTGAAGCCTGTCCAGCCCTTTAGTAAATATATCAACTGTTTGATCAGCTGATCGAACCTTTTTTGTTTTAATAACCCCAGCTAAAATTTTATCCCTCACAAAATGTAAGTCAATCTCTAAGTGCTTAGTTCTTTCATGAAAAACAGGATTAGCAGCAATCTTAATTGCAGCCTGACTATCACAATATAGACTGACAGGTAAGAAATGTTCCCAATTTAGATCTTTCAAAATTTTTAAGATCCAAACAATTTCTAAAGTAGCAGAGGCCATGGCTCTATACTCAGCCTCTGCACTAGACTTAGAAAGGGTATTTTGTTTTTTGCTTTTCCATGAAACAAGCGAACCATTTAAGAAAACACAGAATCCTGTAACAGACCTCCTAGTGACCACACACTTTGCCCAGTCTGCATCCACATAAGTCTCAAGAGATTCAAAAGAGTTTTTAACAATGTGTATTCCTCTACCAGGTGAACCTTTAAGATATCTTAACACTTTGAGAGCAATTTTAAGATGAGACTTGAGTGGTTTATGCATGAACTGACTCAAACAATGTACAACATAAGAAATATCTGGCCTAGTGTGTGTGAGGTAAATTAGCTTTCCCACTAACTTTTGATACTCAGTTATATTATCTAAAACAGGATCATTAATAGTAGTTAGAAATAACAATACTTTGTTCTAAAGGAAAAGCAGATGGTTTACACGCCAGCAAGCCAAATTCAGATAAAAGATCTAAACAATATTTCCTTTGTGTTAAGCAAAGACCTTTATCTGTTTCTACAACTTCAATTCCCAAAAAATACTTAAGTTTTCCCAGATCTTTAATCTGAAATTTAGACTTAAGAAAAACTTTGAACTTTTCAATCTCAGCCAAGTTATTACCAGTAACAATTATATCATCAACATACACAAGTAAAGCAACAATATTACCTGAATCATTTTTGATAAACAAGGAATAATCACTCTTACTCTGCATGAATCCATTTTCAAGTAAAGCACTGGTCAACTTAGCATTCCATTGTCTAGGTGCTTGTTTCAACCCATATAAAGACTTTTTGAGTATGCATACTCTTTTATCATTGACATTAAAGACACCCTCAGGTAAAGACATATAAACAGTTTCATCAAGATCACCATATAAAAAAGCATTGTTAATGTCAAGTTGAAAGAGAGGCCAATTCTGTTGCACAGCAAGGTTAGTAAGACATCTAACAGTCACAATTTTAACAACTGGTGAAAAGGTTTCATCAAAGCCAATGCCTTCTTTCTGGTTAAAGCCCTTAGCAACTAATCTAGCTTTGTATCTATCAACCTCACCATTAGACTTGAATTTTATTTTAAACACCCACTTACAACCTATAGCTTTTCTACCAACAGGTAAATCAACAATTTCAAAAGTGTGATTCCTATACAAGGCTTCCATTTCACTATTAATAGCATCTAACCAGTGCTGATACATACAAGCCTCCCAATAATTTTTTAGTTCAAAACTCTTGTTTAATTCCACAACAAAACAAAGAGTATCATTTTTAAGTTTAGCATAAGTAACAAATTTTTCAAGACCAAATTTGACTTTTGAGTCAACAATGTATTCATTATATTTATTTGGAAATACAGATGTTCTATCAGATCTTCTTAAAGAAGGCTGATCACTATTAAAAGGTAGGTCTGCTGCTTGTTCAGGTAAGGAACTGTTTACGCCCTCAGAACTGCTCACATCAAGAGGAGTTGCAGCCATCTCACTTGTACTGGTAACCTCATTGGAACCATCAGAGTGCCCCAAATCACTATGTTGATGGTCAATTGTTGGGCTGCCAAGATGCAAGGAGTAGCTGCCCTCACTCTCATGATGATCATCATGAGTATTATCATCATTGGGTGTGTCAGGATTATCACAAGCTACTTCATCAAAGAAGTTAACATGATTCAAATCCTGACTGAGAGGGTCAGGAGCAGCAGAAGAGTTTTTAATCTTGAAAGGAAAAACATTTTCAAAAAATCTTACATCTCTAGAAAAAATAAACTGTTTCCTTTCAAGACTATAAAGCTTATAACCTTTTTGAAAGTTGGAATAACCAACTAAAACACATTTTTCAGCTCTACTACTAAACTTATCACTACTGTTAAGAATAGTAGCAAAGCAAAGACATCCAAAAGTTCTTAAGTGACTAAGTTCAGGTTTTCTATTAAAAACAAGATTAAAGGGAGACAATCCATTCAGCACTGAAGATGGCAATCTGTTAATCAAATAAGTGGCAGTTAGAACACATTCAGACCACAAATACAAAGGCAATCCCCCCTGAAACATAAGGGATCTAGCAACATTAAGAAGATGCCTATGTTTCCTTTCAACAACCCCATTCTGTTGAGGTGTGTAAGTACAAGATGTTTGATGAATAATGCCATGTTTCTCACAAAAACCATTAAATTGAGTATTAACAAAATATGTGCCATTATCACTTCTAAACATTTTAACACATTTTTCAAACTGTGTTTTAATCAGATTATAAAAAACTTGAATGTAATCAAACACCTCTTGCTTACTCTTAAGTAAATAAACCCAAACAGCCCTGGTGAAATCATCAACAATGGTTAAAAAGAATCTATGACCTTCTTTACTTTTTATTCTATAAGGACCCCAAAGATCTAGATGAACTAAATCACCTAAAGCCAAGGTTTTATGATCACTTAAAGGAAAAGGCTCTCTAGTTTGTTTTGCCTTTTGACAAATGTCACAAGGCTCAAGTGCAGTATTATTATCAAAATTGATTTCACCCTGTAGCACTGTCAAAACTTGATCAGAGGGATGACCAAGTCTGGAATGCCATATTTCTTTAGTCAAATTACAAACAGTCCTAGAATTCTCAAATCCTAGGTCAATACCTTGATTTCCATCAAAGTAATAAAGTCCATCTTTCTGTCTACCAATCCCCAGCACATTCATTCCCCTCAAATCCTGAGGTAATACATAACATTGTGACTCATCAAAAGCAACAACAAATTTGCTGTCTCTAGCCACTTTATGAACAGACATCAAGCTAACACAATACTCAGGTACAACAAGCACATCATATAGAGTTAAATGTTTGGTTAAAATCATATTTCCAACTTTGGTAATTAAAGCTTCAGTCCCATTGGGATGTGAAACTTTAATTCCAAGGTTGGAAATATCAATGACATTAACCAAATATTTGTTTGTATATGTTAGATGTTGATTTGCACCTGAATCAACAATAATTCCAGATGCAACAAGTGCAGATCTAAACTTACTGTTATTACAAAAGAACCTTTTAAAATGTTGATTAAAAAACTTGCTATTATTCAAAACAATACCTGCCATATTGGCATGTACAGTTTTTCCATTCCCATCAACATTACCATAATTTTCCTTAATCAATGAAATCAATTTTGAAATCTGTTCATCAGAAAAAGTAGAGGTGGAACTAGAACCAACAGAGTTGTTATTAGTAAACCTTCCATTAAAACTCTGTGTACCCTGATTATTATTATTAGTATTCCTCCTGTTTTTTCCAAAATCAGCAGGATAACCAATGAGCTTAAAACATCTATCAGCAGTATGTCCATTGAAACCACAATGTTCACAAACAAAGGTAGGACCACCAGCAGTCCTCCTATTACTATTAGGTCTAGTAGTGTTATTAGGCCTTGAGGAATTAGCAGAGGTTGGGGGCCTCTGAGAATTACCTCTATTGGGCACACTGGAGTTAAACACAGTTGACTGAGACCTTTGAGAGGTACCAGTAACTGAACCAGTGACCACAGATCTGTGAGACTCCTCACTAGAAATGATGGCAAAAGCACCTTTAACATCAGGAAGAGGGTCTCTAGACATAATATTGGACCTAATTTGCATATAAGAATCATCTAAACCCATTAAAAATTGCATAAGTTTCATTAACTGATTATGTTTCTTAAAATCCTCAGCAGCATGACAAGTGCACTTAGGCAATTGTATTAAAGCATCAAATTGTTTCCACAATGTACTCAACTTATTAAAATACTCAGCAATAGAACAACCATTTTGAGACAAAGAGTTGATTTTATGGTGCAAATTAAAAGTAACAGAACCATCAACTCTATCAAAAGTTTCCTTCAATTCAGTCCACACATCAGAAGCTCTTTTTGAAAAAATTTGCCCAAGAAATAATTCTTCTGATATGGAATTTAAAATCCATCCCAAAACAACAGCATTCACCCTATCCCATTGTCTACCTAGGACTTCATCAGTATTAGATCTTCTACAAGACCCATCTATAAATACAGTTTTATTTTTCCCTTCTAAAGCCAACAACATAGCACAAGACCACACATTATAGTTCTCAGTACCTTTAAGTTTTATAGATACAACAGTAAGGGTGGCAGAATCATTAGGGTGTAAATGAAGAGGGTGGCTAAGATCAAGTTTACTAATTAAAGTAACTTGAACATCATCATCATCAGTTCCATGCTCAGACACAGGTGGGGTATCACCATGAACAGACATAATGCAAAATTAAACAAACACACAAGAAAAGGAAAGAAAGTAGTTCCCAGGCTTCCTTGCCACTCAAGGTGGTAGGTCAAAGGCTGAACACACAAGCAATCACAGAATAATACAAAAAATAATAAGACAACAGGTACCAAGTAAGCACAACCAACACCAAAACACAATAATCTCAACTTCAACAACCCAGATCCTACTCCCGGTCAATCTAAACAAGAAAGTAAAAAATAGAATTAAAGAAGAGAGCGTGAAAGGTGTTACAGTGCACGCAAGATACCAATAAGCAGCGGAAAACGAACCCAGGTTATGATCTTGATTCACTTAGTCAAGAATCACAACCCACACGATCTAAATCAGCCCAGAATCACCAGCAACCAAACCCTAATTAACAAGAATTAGGGAAAACCAGCAAACCAACTCCAAGATTTGCCAAACTAACCGGAACAACGATCAATCAACTCAAACTATCACCAATTGAAGCCAGAGAACAAAACCCCCAATTTTACTCAAACCCTAATTTTTCAAGAATTAGGCGTTTATGAAAAAACTTTAATATCTGAATAATCAAACTCCAATTTAACCAATTCACACTAATTAATTGATCTTAATCAACTTAATTTTGAAAAACCCCCAAAATTTTGAAACCCTAAATTTATTTTAAAAACGATTTAGAGCAAGAATCAAAAGCCTTGCTCTGATACCATGTAGGAAAATACAAGTTTTACCCAGAAACAAATCTTGAATCTCAATTCAAAAAACAACTTTATTAATCAATCAAAATCACAAGATCAGTAAGAAATTGATCTTAATCAATCTCAATACTAGAACCAAACAATCAAGAATCACTTCACAACCCTATCCACTGCTACTCAGGTGATAGGCTATTGACTAATTATCAATAGTGCTATTACAATATCCTCACAACCACTCAAGAAATATGAACAACAGATTTTGATTGATGTAAACAATAAGAGATAAATCGGCTGAATGAATGATATCAAAACCCTAGCAGATGAATGAGCTTTTATAGCCTTGACCAAGAAACTTTAGCTGCTTGTCAACTTGAGCCCTTCAATCTTTATCATCATGCTACATCCAGCCAAACTTAAACTCCCTTTATATCTGAAATATAAAAATGACAACATTAGTCCCTGTACTTTATATGTTCCAGGTTGAGTTATTTTTCAACACATTGTTTTGTTTTCGATCGGTTGATTATGCATGTTACGGTTCTTGAATTGTGTATGTTTGTTGTTGATTAATTGGTTAGCTTGTTAGTTCCGTTGATCTGTATTATTATTTTTTATCGTGTTCTTGCTTAAAGTTAGGTGTGTAGGGTTTATGTGATATGTTAGGGGGTGTTCGTGAAAGAGGTCATGGACTCATCACTCATGATTTTAAGTAGAAGTTAATAATGAGTTATTGAGCGTTAGCAGTTTGAAATAAGTGGCTCTAGTATTTTTAGTGGAATGAGGTGCGTATATTATGTACTGTAGATGAGTGTAAGGTACCACTCCATTGAAACACTTAATAGTGCTTAGTTGCTATTAAAAGCAATGTTGCAAAAATCAGTCAAATTGGCCTTGTAATCGGCGATTACAAGGTGCACGGCCTTTCACCTTGTTAAATTTTACAAGGTAATCGGCCTTGTAATCGGCGATTACAAGGTAATCGGCCTTATAATCGGTTATTAATCGCTATAAGGCCTTCAACCGCCTCACTACCGACTCACGATTTTTGCAATATTGATTAAAAGAACGAAAAACAGTTTAAATAAGTAATCCCATACCCTAAGAGTTACTGGGGGGATATATTGATAAACTCTAGTGTTGATTTCATTTCTATATGCTCAGGTATTATAAAATTTGGGTCTGAAAATTGGTTTGCTGGTAAGGTCGAGGACTGATAATCACAAGTCATGAGTACTTCTTGGGCAGATGCTGTTGATAATGCAACTTCCAGTAAGCCTGCTTATGTGCCACCTCATCTTCGTAACAAGCCACATGCATCTGGTCAAGTGGCTGGATCAGCTGCTTCACATGGTGCTGCACCGCCTATAAATGATAGGCCAGGAAATAGTGGACAAACAAGCGGGTCACGATGGGGTGCTCCCAGGTATGAAAATGGTAGGACTGGGTATGTTCCTGGCGGCCGTGGTGGTGGTGGAAGGGGTTGGGGAAATAGAGGTGGTGGTTGGGGTGGTAGAGAAGTGGAGGTTAACCCATTTGGTAATAGCGATATAGATGGTCCCGAGGAGATTAAATCCAAACAGGAAAGTAGCGGCATCAATTTTGATGCTTATAAGGATATTCCTGTGGAGGCTGAAGGAGAAAATGTTCCACCTCCAGTTAATACATTTGCAGAGATAGATTTAGGGGAGGCCCTGAATCTTAACATTAGAAGATGCAAATATGTCAAACCAACCCCGGTTCAACGTTATGCGATTCCCATTTCTCTTACGGGACGGGATCTAATGGCATGTGCTCAGACTGGGTCTGGAAAGACAGCAGCATTTTGCTTTCCTATAATCAGTGGGATTATGAAGGGGCAATTTGGTCAAAGACCACCACGTGGTACCAAGACTGTTTTTCCCCTTGCTCTGATTCTATCCCCTACAAGAGAGCTATCTTCTCAGGTTTTTAGTTACTCAATAAATTTGTTGACAGTGTTTATGTAGTTTTGATAATTTGCCCAGTTGATGTATCTTTATATTGCATTATATGCAGATACATGAAGAGGCACGGAAGTTTTCTTATCAGACAGGTGTCAAGGTGGTGGTTGTTTATGGAGGAACCCCGATTCAGCAACAGGTATTAGAAACTGTTAGACACAAAGGGGTTGTGTTGTTATGAAACATAAATTTTGTCAAAATACTAGTGTAATGGGAATATTAGCTTGAGTCACTAAACTCTTTCTGAGTCGAAAACCTGTATTTGTGAAACCTCTTTATTTTTGAAAAACCTGTATCTATATTCCTTTAATCATTTTAAATTTGTAAAATCTGTATGTGAAAAATGTGTGTAAAAATTGTTTATGCTTGGATATAAAATGGGCTCATAAGCCCAACTATCATTAAAGGTACATTTGGTTAAGCTTGGGTCTCAAAGCCCAATAATTTGTAAGTGTTGTCATTTGTTTGGTTTGTGCTTGAATTGCCTAGTACAAGTCTTAACAGTTTGATAGGTGTACTATTATTTTTTGGGTGAGTTAAACTTACCGAGTTTATTACTAACTTACTCTTTATATTTGTTTTGTTTTGATGTATCGATGATGAGGATGGATGCCATAGAGCTATACCGGGGATTTTGACACTGATTCATATTATATTGTAAATAATTGTAATAGATTAGTTATTTCGACATTGTTTGTAACCGTTATCGGATTTACGGTGTTAGTGTAGGAATTATTGTATAATTTGATACAAGGGACGGAAGGATATGTTGGACTTGTTAGAGCTCAATATATTTGGACCTGAACGGACACAAATTATCCGATAAGCCGAAAACTAATATACACGCGAATGATGACGATATAAAACGTGAATAAAACATATAAAATTTATAAAACTTGTTTACAAATATTCACGTTAACTTGGGAACTCAATATAAACGGATAAAATTTATAAAATCTTTTACATTTATAAACTTATAAACCTTTTTTAAATTATTATAAACTTATATAACACGACCTTATTCAAACTTATATATAAAGTTGTATTTGGGATTTGGGGCAGCATCCAACTCATTTATTGACCTATCATTAGTCTTATATTCATTTGATGTCGTTTATTCTTTCATTGTGGTTTGTATTTGTTTTAGTGTGAGTTATTGTTTAATTTTACAATTTTACGACTTCTTCACGAGAGCGTTTTACTCCTTTTCGTCATTCTTTTCTATTATTTTGACTTCGTTTCGCCGACTCTTATCGTCTTATCTATTTCTCAAACATCCACACGAGATACAAATGTTTACTTCTTTTGTTGCCATTGGAAACTAAACCTTTTTATAATGACACGGGTATTCGACGAACGTTACTTTGTATATTACTTGAAGATTGTTTTCTGAAACATGTTATTTATTAAGGTTGTGCCGATCCAGTTTCGTTGTACTTGTACCGTTTGATGCCATATGACTATACTTTTGGTGCCGTTGTGCTCTCCTACTTTGATGACATTGTGTTGACTAGTTGGCGCTAGTCGTTATATCTTGCTTTGCCGTATACTCAGGTGAGTTCATAGCCCCACTTTTATCTATTTTAACTGCTTTGCAAACTACTTGGAATGAGATACATGCTCTGTTTTTACTATGATCACAATGATTTGAAAACTGTTTTATGAACTGAAAACTGATATTTTCTGGTACTGTGAGTGAAGCAGTAGCCATTTTGATAAGCACTAAGTACGATTTTTGCCATTATTAAGTCCCTCAGATCATGAGCCATTAGTCACTTGCGAGTGAGTGCGAATATAGTATATAGGCCTATAGGATTGACCATCCCATCCGTGACCTGAGATTGGCAACACGGGTGAGCTATATTTGAGGTTGGCTAGGTATTTGGCAGTGCCTAGCGAAGGGGGCATTTGTTATATTATGAAATTCCGCGGTTATTGTCGACTTATGATTGGTTGGTTAACGCTTGGTGTCATGAGCTTAGTGCAGTGGGTGTATAATAACGTAGCCCCGTGGTATTTTTCGGGCGTATAACAACGTAGCCCCTTTATCTTAAAATTTGGAATATTGTGATCAATTACTTTACTTTAAACCTATGGATTCACTCAACCTTTGTGTTGACTTTAGCATGTTTATCTCAGGTGTTAGATACTGCCGCTGTATATTTTACTTGGAGGAGCTTGGCGAAGGGCATGGCTTGGTAATAGAAGACTCCGAAAACCGTTTGGGACTGTTTTAAATCTATTTTTGAACTATAGCTTCCGCACTATTTTAATTGTTATAAGGAAGGCTTGAGCTTGATAGGGCTTGAGCTTGGCTCGAAGTTTATAAGGAAGGCTTGAGCTTGGCTTGATAGCTTGACAAAATTTGATCACCCAGGCTTGAGCTCGGCTCGAAAAGCTTGAATTTATATATAAACTCTAAATTGGATAGCCAAGCTTATCAAAAAATTCAAGAAAATACGCGATGAACTCAAGAGGAAAAAAATTATAGAAAACATTTGAGAGAAATAGAGTTTATAGGTCCGTCTACAAGTATTTAATTACTGTATTATATCAATATTCATGTTAGTCTTTAAGTTGTTTAAATGAATATGTATACTAAAAATATATAATTTCTAGAAAGCTCGAAAAGCTTGATAAAAGCTTGAGCTCGAGCTCGGATCATTATGTGTTTCGAGCTTGTTTATTGGGCTCGGGTTCGGGCTTGAGCTCGATAAAAGCTCGACTCGATCGAGTCAAGCTCAAACTCGAGCTCGAGTTACTTTATAAAAGCTTGGATTTCAGCCCTACTAGCTGTAACTAAAAATCCAAATAAAATATGATACAAATCCAAAAACTTGTCATCACTGTCACAAAATCATCCATCTGAAATTCAGCTTATTATTATAAGTAATTCCCCCTTTTTCTAGGGCTTATAAGTTCAACCATAATTCAACTTATTATTTATCACTTCAATCCACTCTTCAACTTCATCACTTCAGGTTCGTTCATATCTAACACCTTATTACATTCGCTTAATTTATACTCCATATTCACACGCATATGTAGCTGATGACGTCATCACACTTTTATATTTGTTTACTTATTGATAGACTTGATATTTATATGTATGTGCAGCTGATGACGTCATCTTATATTAGTTTGTTGTCGAGCGGTTATAAGCTTATGACGTCATTAGAAATTTGTGAATTTGTTTGATTGTATTGTTTCGGTTACTAGACTTTGCTGATATGTATATTTATACGTCAATTAGTTAGGTTGTTATCGATCGGTTTAGTTTATTTAATGTGTTGTGAATGACGTCATTATTATCGAATATCGACAGTTATACTGTGTTAATCACGGCGTATTCTACATATGTAAATATATTATGATGATTGTTACGAGACTTGCTAATATGTATATCTATGCGCGCACGCGCTTGTGGCTTATGACTGTCATTATACATTTGTGATTATTTCGGTTTTGTTATTGATCGGTTATACTGCGGTGATCATATGTTTGTTACGGGACTTGTTGATATGTATATGTATATGTAGGTGTAGAAAATGATGTCATTATACATTTGTGAATATATGTAGTTATCGATCAGTTATACTGTGTTGGATGGTGATTGTTACTGAACTTGCGAATATGTATATTTGTAAGTTTATATGTATTTAATTACATTGTTATATAATCGATCGGCTATAGTGAGTTAATCATGTTTGTTACGAGAATTGCTAATTTGTATATTCATAGGTATGCGTTGCGAATGATGACATTATAGATTTGTAAATTTGTTTGATTATGCTTTTTGGTTATTGACAGATTATACTGAAATTATGCTTGTTTTGAGACTTGCTAATCTGAGTGTAGCAAATGACGTCGTTATAAATCTGTATATCTGTTTGATTATCGATTAGGTATACTGTGTTAATGATTTATTGTTATGAGGCTCACTAATCTGTTTATTTGTACTGTGCTGCTGATAATGATTGTCATACTGTGTTTATTTGTTGCCGACGGAGTCACTAACATTTATATATTTCTTTGATTACATTGTTTTGTTTTCGATCGGTTGATTATGCATGTTACAGTTCTTGAATTGTGTATGTTTGTTGTTGATTAATTGGTTAGCTTGTTAGTTCCGTTGATCTGTATTATTATTTTTTATCGTGTTCTTGCTTAAAGTTAGGTGTGTAGGGTTTATGTGATATGTTAGGGGGTGTTCGTGAAAGAGGTCATGGACTCATCACTCATGATTTTAAGTAGAAGTTAATAATGAGTTATTGAGCGTTAGCAGTTTGAAATAAGTGTAATGGGAATGTTAGCTTGAGTCACTAAACTCTTTCCGAGTCGAAAACCTGTATTTGTGAAACCTCTTTATTTTTGAAAAACCTGTATCTATATTCCTTGCATTTTAAATTTGTAAAATCTGTATGTGAAAAATGTGTGTAAAAATTGTTTATGCTTGGATATAAAATGGGCTCATAAGCCCAACTGTCATTAAAGGTACATTTGGTTAAGCTAGGGTCTCAAAGCCCAATAATTTGTAAGTGTTGTCATTTGTTTGGTTTGTGCTTGAATTGCCTAGTACAAGTCTTAACAGTTTGATAGGTGTAGTATTATTTTTTGGGTGAGTTAAACTTACCGAGTTTATTACTAACTTACTCTTTATATTTGTTTTGTTTTGATGTATCGATGATGAGGATGGATGCCATAGAGCTATACCGGGGATTTTGACACTGATTCATATTATATTGTAAATAATTGTAATAGATTAGTTATTTCGACATTGTTTGTAACCGTTATCGGATTTACGGTGTTAGTGTAGGAATTATTGTATAATTTGATACAAGGGACGGAAGGATATGTTGGACTTGTTAGAGCTCAATATATTTGGACCTGAACGGACACAAATTATCCGATAAGCCGAAAACTAATATACACACGAATGATGACGATATAAAACGTGAACAAAACATATAAAATTTATAAAACTTGTTTACAAATATTCACGTTAACTTGGGAACTCAATATAAACGGATAAAATTTATAAAATCTTTTACATTTATAAACTTATAAACCTTTTTCAAATTATTATAAACTTATATAACACGACCTTATTCAAACTTATATATAAAGTTATATTTGGGATTCGGGGCAGCATCCAACTCATTTATTGACCTATCATTAGTCTTATATTCATTTGATGTTGTTTATTCTTTCATTGTGGTTTGTATTTGTTTTAGTGTGAGTTATTGTTTAATTGTACAATTTTACGACTTCTTCACGAGAGCGTTTTACTCCTTTTCGTCATTCTTTTCTATTATTTTGACTTCGTTTCGCCGACTCCTATCGTCTTATCTATTTCTCAAACATCCACACGAGATACAAATGTTTACTTCTTTTGTCACCATTGGAAACTAAACCTTTTCATAATGACACGGGTATTCGACGAACGTTACTTTGTATATTACTTGAAGATTGTTTTCTGAAACATGTTATTTATTAAGGTTGTGCCGATCCAGTTTCGTTGTACTTGTACCGTTTGATGCCATGTGACTATACTTTTGATGCCGTTGTGCTCTCCTACTTTGATGACATTGTGTTGACTAGTTGGCGCTAGTCGTTATATCTTGCTTTGCTGCATACTCAGGTGAGTTCATAGCCTCACTTTTATCTATTTTAACTGCTTTGCAAACTACTTGGAGTGAGATACATGCTCTGTTTTTACTATGATCACAATGATTTGAAAACTGTCTTATGAACTGAAAACTGATATTTTCTGGTAGTGTGAGTGAAGCAGTAGCCATTTTGATAAGCACTAAGTATGATTTTTGCCATTATTAAGTCCCTCAGATCATGAGCCATTAGTCACTTGCGAGTGAGCGCGAATATAGTATATAGGCCTATAGGATTGACCATCCCATCCGTGACCTGAGATTGGCAACACGGGTGAGCTATATTTGAGGTTGGCTAGGTATTTGGCAGTGCCTAGCGAAGGGGGCATTTGTTATATTATGAAATTCCGTGGTTATTGTCGACTTATGATTGGTTGGTTAACGCTTGGTGTCATGAGCTTAGTGCAGTGGGCGTATAATAACGTAGCCCCGTGGTATTTTTCGGGCGTATAACAACGTAGCCCCTTTATCTTAAAATTTGGAATATTGTGATCAATTACTTTACTTTAAACCTATGGATTCACTCAACCTTTGTGTTGACTTTAGCATGTTTATCTCAGGTGTTAGATATTGCCGCTGTATATTTTACTTGGAGGAGCTTGGCGAAGGGCATGGCTTGGTCATAGAAGACTCTGAAAACCGCTTGGGACTGTTTTAAATCTATTTTTGAACTATAGCTTCCGCACTATTTTAATTGTTGTAAAATGAATATTTCAATTGTGAAATTTACTTTGAAATGGTTTATATAAAACTGTTCTTTGTACCCTTTGTTATGATAACAATCGAGTAACACCCCCAGACTTGTAGGCTTTCGCTGATCCGGTTTTCGGGGTGTCACAAAAACGACTGAATCTCCCCTTAAAAACTACTATTTGGAGTCAACCCCAAGCACCCCTTAAAAATCCTAGAATAATAGTTATAATGTTTGTATAAGTTTTTTGTTCTTTTGTTAATTGCGGAATTTTGAATCTATTGGTGAGTTTGACTATCAATATAATGTTTGTATATCAATATAATGTTTGTTAATTGCGGTATTTTGAATCGATTGGTGAGTTTGACTATCAATATAATGGAGTTATTAGTAATGAATTGAAAATAACAATGCAATCTAGTGGATCTTTTGTTTGATAACTTAATTATTTCTCAAAAATTATATTGATTAAATGATGAGCCAATCAATGTCATGTTAACATAGCTCAAACTATGCGTAGCATATATATATGGGTGGCCTGGAAAAAAATTTGCAAACAACCATGTGATACTTCATTATGCCGCATACATTTAAGTCAATACGTTTTTCCTCATGATAACATGAATACGAGAAAGTTCATATGTCTACCCTTTTATTAAGTCCTTTTGAGAAAAAAGTAGAACTGAAATCGTTGTTTATAAATGTTTGTGGTATGTTATCTTTAGAGCATTACATATGCAATCTACACAACACTCTATAAGATTAGTAAAAGATTATATGTGTAATGCACTAGAATGTTTTAAACAAAACAAATGTAATTCTATAACTAGATGCGTTATTAAACATCAAAATTGAAGTATTAACACTACAAAAGCTTTCTTTTATGCATCCTTTAAATATTTACAAATAGTTATTGATTTTTCATTGACTTGGAATGATATGTGGCTTAAGCCTCTTGAAGGCTACAACGAATTAACTTGGTGCTTTTTTGAATTTTTTTTTCTTTGCATATTTTAGTTTTTCAACTGTCTGAATTAATAGAATGTCGAACTACGAAACAACACTCCATTTAAAAATAAAAAATCTTTTGTAAGATTGGAAAAATTATGAGAACGCGAGAGAACTAAACCTTATTATTTGAAATTGGTGCCATAAAGAACCGAACAAATACCTATGGGCTTGTTCGTATTTGTTACTTTAGTTTAGCGAAAACAACTAATAACAACACTTAAACAATTGGATGTTGAATATTTCTCGACATACATCAAATAACTATAGACAAGTATGGAGAATTTTCAATAAATCTTAATTTTCTAGCTTATTTTGTGACTGTTGGGCTTATAAACTTATTTAGTCATATGAGTAATAAACTTACACAAGTGTCAAAATAAGCCAAAAAATTAGAACTTATGAACCATAAGCTGACGACAAATAAGCTCGTAAGCCTGACATATATAAGATGATGATGTCATTAGAAATTTGCGAATCTGTTTGATTGTTTTGTTTCGCTATCGATCAGTTATAATCATAGACTTGTTACTAGACTTCATCATACAATTGTTTGGCTTATCATATTTATTAATATGACAATGAATTATAGTGAAGTTACATTTTGATTGCGGTTTTCATAAGCCTGTCAGATTTTGACTGTTCTCATTGACCATTATGGTTTGATAATGTGGAAATAACATACAAAACCAATATCTTTTTTCATTAATGCAAAAACCTAACCAAGCAAAATCAATGCAATTAAACACCACTATTGCATTCCTTAAGTATTACCATTATCATTGCCTTTCCCATTACTCCATTTCAACCAAGCAGCTAGAAAAGATAAATTTAACTATTGTGTTTGATTAACTTAATTTTACCATATATTGTTGCCACAAGACCCCTAAAGAAATCAATTATAATCTCAAACATTTCAGCAGACTTCATCTTGAACCAACTTTGGCAAATCATCTCCAGCCCCATTCTTTAGTTCCTCAGCTTTACTACCAAGTTCTTTCTTTTTGTTAACATCAGCAGCAACAACTTCCTGCCTTTGCTTTCGGCTTTCCCGTAGGACCTGATTGTGATGCGAAATTATGAGTGAATGGCACAAATTGAGCGTTGTTCCAGTGTGCATGAATAGGGCGATGCGTTGGGTTAACGGGGACAAATATCCAACCGAATTGAACCGGTGTACTCACAATCACGCGTCCACTCTACGGATGAGTGATCAGAACATAGTTTGCGTGTTTAGTAATGAGACCGATGAACTATTTCATGGTGTTTTTGTGTGTGTTTTACTGTGTGTTTTGTTGTGTATTTTACTGTATGTTTTAACTAATCTAGTTACAAATATTCGGTTGCTGTTTATAAAATGAGAGGGAAATTCAGTTGGAAAATGTTGTTCCTCAAATAGCTCTCGAGTTTAAATTTGGGCCAAATTGATTCTTGGGTCATATTTATTTTTAAAAATTCTTGTTCTTTGTATGAGCTTCCTGATTCACTTTAGTTTCGGTTGTGTTTGGTTAGACTATAAACATTAAGGGGGTGTTTGGTTGGGGGTTTTAGAGGGTAAGGAATGACAATGGTAATGAAAAGTTGGGCGTACCAACAATCCTAGCCCACGTGCCGTTAAACTTACAACCTTGATTATCCAAACCACCCTCTTTGCCATGCAACGACTTAATGACTTTAGCCCAAAGAGCATTCAGGAAAGAAAACATCCTCCAATGCCACTTTTGAAGGAGAGCCATTTTGAAAGACTTTAAAATACCAATGTTCAAGCCTCCTTTATCAAAGGAAGAAAGGACGTTAGTCCATTTAACCCAAGCTCGATTTTTGGTGTCTTGAGAACCACCCGAAAAAAAATCTAGCACGATATCTTTCCAAGAAGTTCAAAATGAGCTTGTGAGCTTTAAAAATCGAAAGGTAGTATATACCATTGTGTTCACTTTTTGAACAGGAAAAGACACGTTTTTACCATTTTATGTTCCGTAGTTTTTGTCTGTTAATACTTTTGACTTATCAAACTTTACATTTTCTGTTTTCATACTTTCAGTTATATCGTTTTATAATAAAAACATAATTATAAAAATAATATAATTTCTTAACAAAAAAAATGGTGGGGGTGGGGGTGGGGGTAGGGGTGTCAATATCCAATTAGGGTATGTATAACCAACCCCTAAAATAAAGATAGTTTTGTGAAATAAGTAAAATTTATGTTGCAACAATTTTAATGTTCTCCCTAGAAGAAGTTGGGGAAAACTCGTAATCACCAAATTTTCAAATAACCTAAACAGGAAAAACTTAATCCGTTTGTAACTATCAAAAGGGGAATTTGACTCTTTAGAGTTTAGAGCACAAGGTATCATCCAAGTTATAGGTGCAAGTTATACCCCCCGTGATGGAACTTGAATGTTAATGTTGGAGGAGCCGAAAACTTTTATTACAAAACAACCTTTTCTTTATACATAAAATGCTAAAGGTCAAAATGACGATGTTTTTGGTATGTACGTGTGTGTTGTGAGTGTGCTTTGACGAGTTTAGTTTTCACTTTACATTGTTATTTATTACGTCGTGCTAACGTAAAATTACCCAGAGCTCTAATATAAAACCGAGTGTCTAATTTCATTTTCTAAATACGTGAAATGTCTAAACATTTAGGGGGTGTTTGTTTAACATTATATGTGAGCTTATAAGCTTATTTGATTTCGGTTTATATTTCATAAATCTTAATTTTCTAGCTTATTTTGTGACTGTTTAGGCTTACATAAGCTTATTAAATCATACAAGTAATAAACTTACACAAGTGTCAAAATAAACCGTAAAATTAAAACTTATGAACCATAAGCTGAAACCAAATAAGCTCGTAAGCCCAACAGATACAAGCTTAAACAAATGCCCGCTTTTAACAAGCGACGTGTTTAAATAAAAATCCAAATAATAAAATATGATACAAATAAAAAAACTTCTCATCGTTGTTCCAAAATCATCAAAATTCATCTGAAATTCAGCTTCTTATTAACATGCCAAAATACATATGATTTTCTCATGTAAATAACATATAGAATAGCCGATTATTTGTTTCCAAAATTCTAGAGGGTTGGTTGCAAATAATGATTCTAATTAAATGTACATCTTTTCTATTTTTACCCACAAATATAAGGGGTCACGACTTATCCATGACCTTAAAATATTCCATACTTGGTTTTATCCGTCACGTAACCTCTTTTACACATGACACAAAAGTTTTAAGTATAGTATCCTTGTTGTCAATAGACAACGCCATCAAAATGACGATGTTTTGGTATGCATTGTGCATGTTGTGAGTGTGCCTTCACGAGTTTAGTTTTCAATTTACATTGTTATTTATTACGTCGTGCTAACGTAAAATTACCCAGAGCTCTAATATAAAACCAGCTTTCTAATTTCATTTACTAAATAAGTGACGTGTCTAAACATTTAGGAGGTGTTTGTTTAACCTTATATGTGAACTTATAAGCTTATTTGATTTCAGCTTACATTTCATAAATCTGAATCTTTTAGCTTATTTTATGACTGTTGGGCTTATATAAGCTTATTAAACACAAGTGTCAAAATAAACCGAAAAATTAAAACTTACGAACCATAAGCTGAAAACAAATAAGTTCGTAAGCCCAACTAGGGGTGTAATCGAGCCGAGTCAAGCCCGAGCTCAACAAGGCTCGAGCTCGGCTCGAAAGATAAAAGGTTGGCTCGAGCTCGGCTCGATTGCTTGTCAAGCTTTAACCATCCAAGTTTGAGCTCGGCTCGAGCAGGATTCAAGCAAAGCTCGAGCTTAGCTTGTAAAGCTCGAAATAATATACATGAAAAGCTCGAATATATGCCAACTGGTATTTGCCGCTAAAATGAGCTCGAACAAAATAGTAGATACACAATTCCATGTCAAAACGAATTGCAAATTGCAGTTGCTACAAAATAAATATAGTCTTCATACAGAACTTGTACATGATCTCAAATCATAAACTAGAAGAGAAATACTTAACCGTTTGAAAACTAAATTAGATATTTTTAAGATTAATAAAACCAACAATAAAATGCTCATAACCAAGGTTAGAAAATATTTTATCTTTTATGGAGTTAGTTCTTATAATTTACTTAATATTCAAATCTGCCCTTATTTACATACATAAAAATAATATGAAAATATATTTATACTAAGGCTCTAAAAGCCTGATAATCGCTCAAGCCGAGCTATCAAAAGCTCGAGCTCGGCTCATTATATGTTTCGAGCCAGTTTACTGGGCTTGAGCTCGGCTTGAGCTTGATAAAAGCTCGGCTCGATCAAATCGAGCTTGAACTCGAGCTCGAGTTGCTTGATAAAAGCTTGGTTCGTTTACACCCCCGAGCCCAACATATGTAAGCTTAAACAAAGGCCTTTTGGCTTTTGCTTTGTAACAAGTGACGTGTTTAAATAAAAATCCAAATAATAAAATATGATGCAAATCCAAAAACTTGTCATCACTGTCACAAAATCATCCATCTGAAATTCAGCTTATTATTATAAGTAATTCCCCCTTTTCCTAGGGCTTATAATTTCAACCATAATTCAACTTATTATTTATCACTTCAATCCACTCTTCAACTTCATCACTTCAGGTTCGTTAATATCTAACACCTTATTATATCATCCGCTTAATCTATATATTCACACGCATATGTAGCTGATGACGTCATCACACATTATTTATTTATTTACTTATTGATCGGTTAAACTGTGGTTGATCATCTACTAAACTTGCTGATATTTATAATGTATGCGTATAGGATGACGTCATCACCCGTTAGTATATTTATGTGTATGTGTAGCTAATGACGTCATCACACAGCTGTAAATATATTTGATTATATATTGTTTGTTAATAAGCTGGTTGTATACTGTATGAGTAGCTAATGACGTCATCACGCATTTGTATTGATGTGTTGTAATCGATTGGTTGAAGCGTGTTTGATGATGATGGTTTGGGACTTGGGAATATGTATATTTAAGCGTATGTGTAGCTAGTGACATCATCACACATTACCGTGTTGGTGATGGCGAGACTTGCTACTATTAATATTCACTAGAACGGTACCCGCGCAATGCGGCGGCGCGTGTGATTATATTTTGCGTTATTTGGTTACACATTTAGTTGTCTTCATGTTTTATAAGTAGAGATATTAGAGATGGTTAAGCCAAATAATTTTAGTTTGAACAACCAACCGCTTCCTAACAAACTTCCTAACCAACTTGATTCCTAACCAATTAATTTTGAAATCTTTCCATAATAAGCAAGAAAAAAGTCTGAATTTTAAGCCTTTCTAATTATAGAATAGTCCCAAATGCATTATAATGTAGTATAGATATAGATATATAGATATATATGTGTTTGTGTATCAGATGATGTCATCACACATTAGTTTTTTATCAAGCGGTTATACACTTATGCTATGTTGATGATGATTGTTACAACGCTTGCTGTTATGTATATTTATGCGTATGTGTAGCTAATGACATCATTATACATTAGTATTATAATCGAGCGATACTTTGTTGATGAAGGATGTTACTAGACCTGATAAAATGTATATTTATGCGTGTAGCTAATGAGATCATCACACATTTGTTTTGTTAGCGAGTGGTTTTACTGTGTTGATGATGACTGTTATGTTATGAGACTTGTTAATATGTATATTTATGCGTATGTGTAGCTAATGACGTCATTATGCGTTTATGAGTTAGTTTACTTGTAATGTTTTATTATCGATAGTTGCACTGTGTTAGTTATGATGCATGTGTAGCTAATTGTTATTCTACATTTGTAAATATGTTCGATTGTATCGTTTTGTTATCAATCGGTTATACAGTATTGACATATGCTTGTTACGAGACTTGCTTATCCGTATATTTATATGTATGTGTAGAGAATGATGTCGTTTTCATTTGTGAATATGTTTAGTTGTTGATCCGTTTAACTGTGTTGATGAGGCTTGTTACTAAACTTGCTGATATGTATATTTATACTTATATGTAGCGAATGACGTTGTTATACATTCCTGCATTTGTTTGATTATATCGTTTTATTATTGATCGGTTATACCGTGTTAATCATGTTTGTGATGTCATTATACATTTGTAAATATGTTCGGTTATAATATTGTGTATTTTTTATTATTGTTTGGTTAAATTGAGTTGATGATTGCAGTGAGACTTGCTAATGTCTGTATTTATATGTATCTGTAGCAAATCATGTGGAAAAACATTTGTAATCAGTTGGATTATATTGTTTTGTTATCGAGTGGTTGTACCGTGTTAATCATGCTTATTTGATTTATGTCATTTGAGAAGGTGTAATTGATTCTATTAGTTTTTATAGCAGAATGTTAGATCATTAATATGTGGTTTTGCTTGCTTCAACCTGTGTAATGTGCTAATATATATGCAATATATGTAAGGAAGGGGTGTGTGGATGGGTGGGTGGGGGGGAGCTTATAAGTAGAAGTTGATAATGAATTGTTAGAGAAGGAGTTTAGGCAATAGTGTCTGATTTTGATTACGCTGTGTAAAACTGTGGAGATCGGATAAGTATTTTTTGGTGTGTTTGGTTGATTCTGATAAATAAATTTGTATGTATAAGCACTTTGAAGTAAGTAACTCTGGAATTAGGTTATTTTTTATGTATAGCAAGTAGATAAGCATAAGCGGTTTTACTCCATCAAAATACTTAAAAGTGGTTAGTTGCTTTTAAAAAACGCTATAAGCAGTTTAAGTTAGTAATTTTAAACACTATGAGCTATATTGCTACCCTCTAGATTTTGACTATGTTTCAATGTGCCCAGGTATTTCTCTGTTTTAAAGGTTGCATATTCTTGATCGATCAGCATATTAGTTTGCCAGTAAGGTTGAGGACTGATAGTTTCAAGTCATGAGTACTTCTTGGGCAGATGCTGTTGAAAATGCAGCTTCCAGTAAGCCTGCTTATGTGCCACCCCATCTTCGTAACAAGCCACCTGGTCAGGTGGCCGGATCAGCTGCACCACATGGTGGTGCACTGCCTATAAACGACAGGCCAGGAAATAGTGGACAAACAAGTGGGTCACGATGGGGTGCTCCCAGGTATGAAAATGGTAGGGCTGGGTATGTTCCTGGCGGTCGTGGTGGTGGTGGAGGTGGAAGGGGTTGGGGAAATAGAGGTAGTGGTTGGGGTGGTAGAGAAGTGGAGGTTAACCCATTTGGTAGTAGCGATATAGATGGCCCCGAGGAGATTAAATCCGAACAGGAAAGTAGCGGCATCAATTTTGATGCTTATGAGGATATTCCTGTGGAGGCTGAAGGAGAAA
The DNA here is from genome assembly GCA_030686995.1 of Artemisia argyi. Taxonomy (NCBI): domain Eukaryota; kingdom Viridiplantae; phylum Streptophyta; class Magnoliopsida; order Asterales; family Asteraceae; genus Artemisia; species Artemisia argyi. The sequence goes on from CM060692.1 coordinate 43,516,292, forward strand.
ATGTTCCACCTCCAGTTAATACATTTGCAGAGATAGATTTAGGGGAGGCCCTGAATCTTAACATTAGAAGATGCAAATATGTCAAACCAACCCCTGTTCAACGTTATGCGATTCCCATTTCTCTTGCTGGACGGGATTTAATGGCATGTGCTCAGACTGGGTCTGGGAAGACGGCAGCATTTTGCTTTCCTATAATCAGTGGGATTATGAAGGGGGAATTTGGTCAAAGACCACCACGTGGTACCAGGACTGTTTTTCCCCTTGCTCTGATTCTATCCCCTACAAGAGAGCTATCTTCTCAGGTTTTTAGTCATTCAATAAATTTGTTGACAGTGTTTATGTAGTTTAGATAATTTGCCCAGTTGATGTATCTTTATATTGTATTATATGCAGATACATGAAGAGGCAAGGAAGTTTTCTTATCAGACAGGTGTCAAGGTGGTGGTTGTTTATGGAGGAACCCCGATTCAGCAACAGGTATTAGGAACAAAAGTCTGAATTATTTGTAACAAATAGATGCATATGCATTTTGATCAAATGTTCTTTTTCTATTACTATACAGCAGATTATTGATTGCGACATATGTGTAATATTAAGTAATTGTGCTCTGTGTGCGCTAGTTTTAACATTTTTACCCGATCTATGCACATCTGGGCAAACATTTTACAAAGTTGTTAACGTCGACACATCAATATATCATCCCAGTTGATATGAAATGTTCATATTTATACAAATCTTTGCATGTTTATGTTTGCTAATCATTTGATAATACATGTATTTATCAGTGAATGTGTGGTTATGATTTCTATCATTGATCACTGATGGTATTACTTGTGTCTGGTGGATTTTATGCATGACTAGTTAAGAGAGCTTGAGAGGGGAGTTGATATTCTTGTCGCCACTCCAGGAAGGTTAGTTGATTTACTTGAAAGGGCAAAAGTGTCATTGGAAATGATAAGGTATCTAGCTCTTGACGAGGCTGATCGGATGCTGGACATGGGATTTGAGCCTCAAATTCGAAAGATAGTGGAACAAACAGACATGCCCCCACCAGGACAAAGACAAACAATGCTATTCAGTGCCACATTTCCGAGAGAAATCCAGGTTTGTTGGTTTTTCCTATGCATTTGCATTTATTGTTACTATATTATTAGCAGTTTCATCAGCATTTTATTACTTGTCGTCACTATTGTATCATCGTTAGTATTACTATATGAGTAACGCTGTATCCTCCTAACACCTGACAAAATCAAGAGTTCATACGAGGAGATAGTTTTAGTGGATTCAAAAAGGCAAAATTTTGCTGGTAGGTGGATGATGTCGGAAGATTTAGTATGATGATAAATCATTTCTCTTACTATATTACTCCCCTGTCCCATAATAACATTTCTTCAAGAAACACAATTTAAGAATAGTGTAACTAATAACAAGTACTCCATACCACATCTTTAATTTGGCACAATGACTTTTAACCCTTTGAACACTAATTAATGTTTTTTTGATTAGCAGCAATATGGGAAACTTGAACAATTATACCTTTTATTTTAGAAGTGGACATTATTTTGGGACATATTATTATAGTAAGGTGAACAATAACATTGGGAAGGAGGAAGGTAACGTATAATCATAGCTTATTTTTTTAAGGAGATCTTGTAGCTTACTCAATTGATCCATTTATAAGACAAAGGTTGATTCATTCTTGCTACTGCAGTACTGCTTGGATGAATATAAACTTAATTCACCTAGAGAATGCCCTTATGATCAACTGTCTTATAATGGTGATTAGAATTGGCTAGCAAGTGACTTCTATCTGGTTTATCATAAGTAAAAAATAAACTTAATGATCATAGTAGGACAACTAAGGATAAAGTACATAACCATGTCCAGTCTTATCATGCCCATGTATGTATGTGTTGGTATGTTTCTGTGTATAAATTATCTCCTAAATATCATTGTTACAAATCAGAATATGGTACTTATGGGGTATTTAGCAAGAATTTAACGACCAAAACTGTTTGTTTTGGTTAAAAAATAGAGTTATTAATAAAAAGGGCCACATTCATCTATTTTGTATAATGTGATTTCTATTTGGTTTGCAGAGACTGGCATCTGATTTTCTTTCGAATTACATATTTTTAACTGTGGGTCGTGTTGGTTCAAGTACCGATTTAATTGTCCAAAGAGTGGAACTTGTTCAAGAAGCTGACAAACGAAGTTATCTTATGGACCTTCTTCATGCACAGAAGGAAAATGATACTAGTGGCAAGGTACTATTACTCACTTCCCATGCATTTCTTTTTTTTAAATAACTGTGAATGTTAATAGTTTAACATTATGAAATGATGCAAAGGATTGGATTCTTATACATAATACTTATTTGCAGCAAGCGCTTACATTAGTTTTTGTTGAGACAAAGAAGGGTGCCGATTCACTTGAATATTGGCTGTATAATAATGGGTTTCCGGCTACTACGATTCATGGTGATAGAACACAGCCTGTAAGTTTCAAATGATACTTTTAGTGCATAGAATTCGCTCTTTTAGATGTGGCAAGATGGGTGGGGTAACGGTTCAAAACAGGGGGGTGATATGGGTCGTTTTTTAGTACATTCAAAACATCAATACAGCCCGCAAATTCTTCTTAGTCCTTTCATTGTTTATAAATATTTTTATTTTGTTAATCTATGATTAGAAAAACAATATTATCGCCATAATGATATAACTATTTGGATAAAATTGTTTTGGAGGTTGTATGCTTGTATGCACTTAAAATAGCTTCTATTTTGGTTAAGGATTCCAATCTTTTAACACCGAACTGTGAAGGGTAACATTACATCAGATTGAACTGATATTTAAAATACATTAGTGAGGGTGGTTACTGTATTTTTAAGGAGCGATATGACTGATTAAATAGTATATAGGGTAAAATTACATCAGATTGAACTGAACAGTGAAGGGTGTTTTATTTTTAAATGCAGGAAAGGGAGCAAGCACTGAGATCATTCAAGAGTGGAAAAACACCAATTCTAGTTGCAACTGATGTGGCAGCACGTGGTCTCGATATTCCTTCTGTTTCTCATGTGGTAAATTTTGACCTTCCTAAGGACATCGATGACTACGTACACCGAATAGGACGGACAGGTCGAGCTGGAAAATCAGGATTAGCAACAGCTTTCTTCAATGATAACAACATATCACTAGCAAAATCATTAGCTGATTTAATGAAAGAGGCTAACCAAGAAGTACCCGATTGGCTTACCCGTTATGCCAGCCGGGCATCTTATGGTGGTGGTGGTGGTAAGAACAGGCGGCCAGGAGGAGGACGGTTTGGTGGTCGGGACTTCAGAAAAGATAACTCGTACAGCAGTGGTGGTGGATACGGTGGCGGTAACAGTGGAGGTGGTGGCTACGGTGGCTATGGTAACAGTGGAGGTGGTGGATATGGCGGCGGTAACAGTGGAGGTGGATACAGTGGTTATACTGGTGGTAGTGGTGCACCCAGTGCTTGGGATTAGTCAATTTGAATGAATGTACTGATTTTGTAGCAACCATATATCATTTTTCGCAGTAATTGTGAATTATAATACGTTTTAACAGTTGTTTTAGTATGTTGGTTATCAAATTTTGGTTCAAAATAGTTTTCCTTGGATCATTGCAGTTACCTTTATCATGAACAATTTGCGAGTTAAATGTGATGAGATATGCAGTTAGATTTGCTATATCACTGACAACCTCACCATCTTTTTGTGACCTCTTGTAACAAATTCAGCTTCTTGAACTCAAATAATTTCAAATCACCAGGCTCCATAAATTCAGCTTCTTGAATAATGCAACTTTGATGGCGGGGATGAATCAAATGGCCAAAAACCTCAACTCTCCTGGGTTGCAACAACGCAGATTTGGGTCTAAAACGCCCATATGTAAAAGATCGAGAACCCTGCTGCTGATGGAACACGTGCAGCTTGTAATGAAACAGCTAAATATATCTCATTCATCAAATAGACTCCAATTTCAGCAATTTCATAAACAACATTTATGGTAAAAGTATGGAACCTACAATCAAAGATGAAATACATCTATATCACCAAAATTCCTAACATATATTCTGTAATGACAAACATACATTTCTCTACACAACCGAAAAGTTGTGAAGACATGACCAATATCATTAGGCCAAAAACCATCTGGTAAAAATCTTTGTAGTGTTCATTTTTATAAAAATGATACAACTCTTGTTAAAAAAAAAAAAAAAAAAAAAAAAAAAACTCATTCTTGAATAAGTTAGCCCTCAATCTTCTAACATCAATTGACTACCTAATCTTGATCAGAAACATCATCAAACTCTTCATCGTCATCATCTCCATCTTCATGATCAACCCATTCACCACTCGATTCAACCTCATCATCCTCATTCTCACCGTCCTCCTCATCCTCCTTTTTATGAACCCCAATCACATCATTCACATCGACATCCACCTTATCCAACTCCGGCAACATCTCCAATCCTTTCTTCCTATAAATCAACCCTGTCCTCATAACATAATGAAACTTCCCTCTATACTTCGCAATATCACAAGGATTAACCAACTTCCCTTTTCTATACCCTTCCTTCAACATCACACTCGTCGTCTTACACTTCAACGACAAGTAAAAAATCCCCGGATACCTAGTAAAAATCCTAGTAAACCTAAACGGTATATTCAACTCATCCGCCAAATTCCTAATATAATTCCTCTTAGTCTTCTTATAAACCGTCAAACTCAACAACTCATGCAAAACTCCCACCACTCGTTTCTCCATCAACTCACTATCCGGATCAATACTACTCGAATCCTCATACGGCGAAACATAAGGCACCTTCTTAAACTCATCCATCCACAACTTCACCTTCTTTTGCGCCCCATAGCCTCTCGGAAAACTCAACTCAAACCCCAACCCATTCTCCCCTCTCCTAAACCTCCTATAAAACTCACTATCCTCACCCTCACCCTCACCCTCACCCACACCCTTCCTCTCATTACACCTCTCGAGCTCCGAAACCGCAAACTCATCCACCCATTTCACAAGCTTAAAAAACCTCACCCCATTCTCATCCTTCACAACCTCCAACAAATCCGAATACTTCGAACTCAAAACCTTATCATAATCATAACTAAACCCCAAATCCCATCTCAACATATGCACATAATCCACCTTCAACTTCCTACTCCTACACATCATCAACAACTTACACAGCTTCTCAACACATTTCATCTCATGCATGCTATAAATACTCATTTCTATCTTATGCAAGTTAAGGGCTATATTAGTCAACTTAAAACAAGGCAAATTAGCATATTTAGCATGTGGGTACTCGTGAAAAAGTGTGGGGTAGCGTCTCATGAAACGTAGAGTAGGGACAGTGATTCCTAGGAGTTTTTGGGTGTCTGAGAGTTGTTTTGAGGTGAGGTGTTTTTGTGGGTTGTTTATGATGGCATCTTTTAGGATGATGGATGCTTTTAAGTCTGTGTGGATGTCTATGATGTTGTCTAGTGATCTGTTTTTGACCCATTTTAGGCGTACTTTTGTTATTGTTCGGATTTGTTGGAAGAGGGTTTTTGGGTTTATGATTGTTTGGAGTGATGTGAAGATGTTAATGGCGGCTTTGTGTTTCATGTTTGAGGAAATGTTTTGTTTGAAACAGAAGCAGGTAACAGGTTTGTTTGGGTCGTAGGATTATTATTATTATTTTTTTTAATTATTATTATTATTATTATTATTATAAACTTTCACTTTATTGAAGAACAAATAGGATTTTACAAGAAATTAGTGGAGAGCCGATATACTAACTGAGCCCCCATTACTGTATTTTTTTTTCTTTTATTTTAAAAAAATCGGATATCTTGGCTACAATTATTGTAATCAGGCTACAATCATTTATTAAAATTACACAAGAAATGATTCAAAGACCCACAAAATTACTCAGACCTACAAATTATAACACAAAATTATATAGAGTTAATATTGTACAAATGATAATATTGTACAAATATTTAATACATGCATTTGAGTGTTCTAATTAATATGAATAAGTCAAGAATGATGATTTGTCACACAAAAATAACAATTTCATCATTAATTAATTATTTTCTATTATTATTTTTTTTAGAACAACAATTTCTAACTGTCTCACAATATTAACATCTTTAATTAATTATTTGATGCGTTATTTGAGTTTTGTAATCATAATATTAATTATGGCACTATGATAAACTAGAATATGTTATACGTCTGTTATTAAAAATGGGGTAGTTATTTTAGACATACTAAAATAGTTAAATGGACAATTAACGAATTTTAACTAAATATTATGTTTGGAAAACAAATTTTCTAGCATGGAAAACAATGTTTGATATTAAGAGCACGGGGTGCAGTGAGCACCCTCACCTTGTCATTTGAGACTCACGGGGTGGCAAATCACTTTAACAAACTTTCACAACTAACCACTCACTAACAATTAACTTTAATTTACTCATTTGAGACTCATCACTTACAACTTTATATTTTTTATTCAAATTTTCAAATAAACTAAATTTATTTTATTAAAAATAAAAATACATTAAATACAAATAATACAAATAATAAAAATAAAATAAAATAAAAGTTTAAAAAAAATACAAAACAATACAAAAACTAAACCAAATGTCTAAGTGGGCCTTACTAAACCCATTATGACTAAATAACTTAGCCCATTCCACTATGTAAAAAAAAAAAAAAAAAAAAAAAAAAAAAAAAAAAAAAAACCCTTCTTCTTTATACCCATTTTCATACACCACACACACACTTAAATTGATTATACCCACTATAAATCATCTTTTTCTTTAAACCCAAAAATATAAAGGGTTTTTCTAACTTGTATCCCGGGATACAAGTTAAACACACCAAAAGGATGGTGGGACCTGCAGAAAAGGACGGTAAGACCTACACAAAAGTACAACCGGCTCCATATCTTCTATTTTAAAAGTGTACTTTTATGTGGGTCCGGCCGTCCTTTTTTACGGGTCCCACCGTCCTTTTGGTGTGCTTAATTTGTATCCCGGGATATAAGTTAGAAAAACCCAAATATAAATTGATTATAACCTGACAAGATTATTAGAAGATAGCCTCGCCATGGCGAGCAACGAAGAGGAGGGGGCAGTGCAGTGGCGAGGTGCCAGGTTGGAGTGGCGAGCTACACGGCGAGCTGCACCCAGTGCTCTAAGGCTGCTCACCAAGAGTGTGAAAACAACTACGTAAATGCAACATTCACGCGCCACTCCCTTGTCCAATAAAAAAAGTCGCGCGCGAGTACATTTTTCAAGATGAGAAAAGGTGAACGATTCACCTAGTTGAGTTTTACAAAATCGTGCACCCCATTTTTGTGTTTTATTGTTTTATATTTGGTTTGTGAGTGTTTGTGGAGTATTATAGTGGGGTGTATTTGTATAAAGTATGTATTTTAATGAAAATTGATGGTAAGATGACCATGTCCACAAAAAAGTGAGAGGAGTGAACTAGTGAAAGGAGAGTGAGAGGACAGAAAAAGCTGATGTGACGTTGAGATGTAAGGTGAAAATAAATATGCCTTGGTCTTTAGTCTAAGATGGGAAGGAGCCCAATTTGTGATGCCAACCCCGGAACAAGAAAGAAAAGTCGACTGCTAATGACGCCAGGCCAAACGGACCGCGTGATGCTGAGAGAAGAGCACCCATACCGGGTGCTCTCATTCCAAATCTAACAAATCGACAACTTCTATCTATCAATCCCATTCCTTGAAGAAGAAAAAACAACATAACCCAAATCAAGAGAGTATTTGCATGTTATTATTCGCATGAAATAACCAAATTGTACAAGCTGAGAGTCATCCTATTCCTATCAAAGGCCATCTCAAAAATATAACGCGCGGGCGTTTCTAACCCAACAATAATAAATACTAAAACCAAAAGACTCGAACGAAACAAAATTGTCAAAAGAATACTTGCAAAACTATTTTTATCGCATACAATTCAGATACCATTTCAATTAAACCATCAAGTAAGGATCTTTACTCATGACAATCATGTATTACAATAAAATTTCTCACTAAGAAAACCTAAACATTTACTACATCACTAATCAATAATAGAAATAAGCAACTCTATTGAAACTTGCACATCTTACACTTCGTTTTTCTTTTTTCCTTTCTGAAAACACCGATATCATCAAAATTCTGGGGCCGTAGTCATTCAAATCCATACTACAACTCACTATCAAAAACCAATATAACATAAAAGTTCTAGAGAACAAACAGTTTTCAATGTCGATGAGAATGCTTTCTACTACTATAATATGGTTCTCCATTCCTTCGGTTTCTTCTTTCTATAATTCTGAAAACAAATGATACAACACCTATGGCAGCCATAGCATAAAAACCTTTATAAGGAGCTAAGTCTAAACCCGAAAGATAGCAACAATATCCAGCAAGAAGGTATACGAAGCCTTGTCTTATTTCATACCCTCTCATTCCGGGTATCTGGAAGAAGACATTGAACTCGGGTTTGGAGTCACAAATACCGTGAAGGACGACACCCATGCAAAGGACGGTATCCAAGAACCATGGGAAGTTGTGGCCCATGCTTAGCCTCTGAAAAACAAAAGGATTTTGATAAGAAATGTATGCAACTGAAATTGGTCATTAGTTTGATATATATGATTAAGAACAATTATGTCATCGACAGAAATAATAGTTTTGCGAAACCGTTGATTGTACCTCCAACCAAGCAACGAGTGAAGGAAGAAACATGAGCAGTGAAAGAAGATGCAGGATTAGCAAGCCATGGCGGTGGTGAAATAGCTCTAGTTGTGTGTCGCCATAGCTTCTTGCAGAGTCTGGGCTGTTGGAGCTGTTCTCGTCCACAGGTAAACCCTCTGCAGTCTCAACATTAAGTGATTTCATGTCATTTCCGAACCCAAACATATCTTCATTACGAGACTTGCTGGATGCTGTAAAGAAGCTGTGGCAGAGAAAAAAAATATCAAAGTTCAGCAAGCTGATATTAAGTGAATGACATATAGTTTTAAGTCGTGACAATGATGTGTATGATGGTCACTTGGTGGTTGTCATAGATGCTAGTATTAAGCTACTTCAGTTATAAATCTTTTAGTCCCACTTTCGCCTATATAACTCAAGCCCAACAGTCAGGCGGGCTAGAAGTGAAATACTTACCTGCACAATGCATGGTGACAGCACACCACATGAGAAAACAGCAGAACAAGGAGACCTAAAGCTGGATGGACAAAGCAAACCAAAACAATAGCAAGCAGTGACGTATTTATGACCTTGTTGACCTGTCATACGATGACCATATATATTTTTAGATTATCTGCAATACAGTGTCACCACTGATGTTCAAAAGAGCCAAACAATAATTACCTTAGATGAGAATAACCTAGGGGAGAGATCAAGCATCCGCCATTTCCACCTGCAAAGATGTACTTAAAACAGTTTATAACATGGACATTCATGAAAAATATCAATTTATTAAAAGTTATCCCAATGAGTATATAACGAAATAGGACAACAAGAAAATCAAAAGGGCAAAGAAGTCAACGGAAAATGCCATTATAAATGTCTGTAGCATAAGTTATATGACCTTGGCTTGAAAATATGGACTGACCTTGTCTTGAAGAAAACATGTACTCTGGCTACCACATGGGAAAGTATCTGGGTGGTTAATGTCAAAATAATTATGATCCCATTTGCTATTAAATAGCAAATCATCGAGACAACAAAGAAGCTACCGACTGACGGAAATGGCTTTGGACTTAGACATGAATAAAACAACGCAATCAGAATGGGTAAAACAGCAAGGAGAAGAAATGGTATTGGTAATCTCAGATTTGATTCTACTGCAGACAGCAATGACGGAACAGGCAGATCAAGCTCCCATGCATTTGCTTGCTTCATTAGAGCAAAAAATACTACAGCAAAGCAGAAACCAGTAATCTGCATAAAGAAAGTACATTCAAGTTATAAGCTAAATAAGAAATATGAGTTTCACTACATAACAAATATTCAGACGCTAAAGCAATTTAAGCTGAATTATAATCCTAGAACGTCTAAACTAACACAAACCTGGATTTTTTTTCCTCCTTTTTCTTGAACGCATTGACAAAAAATAGGCACGGCAAGGACAAAAAGGACATTTATTTGGTTAGACTCAAAATTATAATCTTGTTTTTCTAACTCTTTTTATAGCTAACACATCAAACATGATCAGATAAAACATCTTCCACTATGTCTTTATTGTTGCCATGAATTTTATTACTACTGTAATTATTAGTAGATATTTGTGGAATAAAGGCAAAAGTAAAGGATCCTGCAACTTTTAAGGTGTTGCATAGTGCTGGACAAGGAAGTAAAGATATGTACCAGAAGTCTGGGAACCAAGATTACTAATTTACTAGAAGAGGAAATTTCTGGCAGTCATAAAACTAAATTATATGATACAACTAAATAAGATCTATAAAAATCACCTGAGAGAAGTATAAAAGCAAAAATCTACGGCCAGCAGCAGTTGGTGAAACAGCAACACTAGTTTTATATGAACAATGCGGATCTACCTGCATACAACCACCTATGATTAAAACTTGAAAAGTTAAGTTAAATACAATAAACTAATGACTGACACTGTATACAGGTTAACTATACCAGTAACAGAACGTTGGTCTCCTCGGATCCCTGAGTTGAGGTCCAAAGTGCAGGTGATGAGTCCACTTCAATTGTACGGGAATACAAATTAGGAAATATGTGAAGACCAGATGAAGCGTCCCATGCAAGGGCTACTGGTGGAAAGCAGCGGAGCTTGCAAAGTTCTTCAAAGTTAAGAAAGAGAAAACATCAGCAAATACATATAGAAACGACTAATGGTCAAAAAGGTTTAAGCAATTAAGCCAAAATGTTTTGCAACTTAAGGCCGCACTTTATGTTAAATTTCGATTCTTACTACCAATATCATGTCACAAGAGTATTGAATTAGTTTAAGTTTAGAAGATGAAGCAAGAAGAAGATTATTACTGCCACTATCCACGTCTCCAGCCTCTTCAACAGGAAGTCCAGACTTTTTGATTCCGCAGCCTGTAGTTTCCAGAGACACTGTAGCAGGCAGAAGGCCTAAGCTGATACTGAATGTAATATTCATTGCAATAGGATGATCCTCCTTTATGAAAATATCCTGAAACATTTTAAATCCAATGGTTACTTGGATAAGCCACTAACAAGCCTTTCGCCAAATGGTAACCCCATCTAAGAGCTAGAGTGGGGAGATTCAAACCACATATGAAACAGTTGTGTGCCTATGTTTGGCTGATGAAAAAGGGGAAAAATAACGAAGGGGGTAAACAAGGATAAAACTTAAATCACCACTGTATTTGAGCAGGGTAGTTACACTTAGAAAGTACTAACCTTTTGAGAATGCATAGAGAGAAGCAACGATTGAGGAGAAAACTCTTTATGCCCTTCCTCTGGGTTGAAGAACTGCCCGACCGCCATTGAGGCGGCTGGCGGAGGTCTCCCTGAAATGGTCTGCGTATACACAATTACTATCAGTTCTTCATCTTTACAAGTTAAGAAATTTTGTAATGAAAATTATTAGTTGTGCTTTACAGGACACATGAAGATATAAAGTGCTAAAAAACAATTAATTACCCGTGCAAATAAGATGGATATGTGATCCGATTCAATTTCAAGAATCATTTAATAATGATATCAACTCAGGCTTTAACAAAGATCAACTAATATACATGGTAAAGTGGATGGTAAAGAAACACTACCGGGCTTGGTGCAACTGAGATTGTTAAAAATCTGAAGCCATGCATATCCTTTGGTTCCAACCAAAACACAGCTGATGGTGGCGGTTGTTCTGTCTGACTTCCTGGTTCTATCTACAGACATGAAAGTACGTTCAGATATATTATCATTGAATCAGCTCATGACTAATGATACTTCCAACATGGGCAATTATAATTTACAACTTTGGAAATACATGCTAATTGGCTAAATCAAATAAATATAATATGCAGAGGTGGCACAACAGGTGGGCTGGGCAGTTTGGTTACGGATCAAAACAGGTTCGGGTTGAAACATGGGCAATTATTCTTAGTACTGGTTGAATGTCAGGTTGGGTTTACCTCAACACTTTCTTGTTATTTTTTAGGATTTTTTTATAAATCTGTTAAATGTAATGATTCCGAAAGGTTGTATGCAGTAAAAAATGAACTGTTGGCTTCTTTCAACCTGTCTGACTCGTTTATACAGTTCCCGCCTCCCTTTATATCCTTATAGATCTGTCATAAATGGGTCACATTCAATTTCTAAAAGAAAAAAAGAAAGTCAGAAGATGTCAGATAAGTTTTGGTACCTGCCTTGGTGCTGGTCCTGAAGGAATCTGAGCAATCTTTGATGTGACTTCTACAACCCTTTTGTTAAGAGGTAAATCTGACGCAGAAGTTCCTTTTTCAGGCCAAAGATGAAGTCTAATCCCATAACAGGGAAGCAGATTTGTCACTAGAACAAAGTTGTTTCTTCCATCTGACCCCTGATTATCAAAATAATTGGGAATTGGGTTAGCATGCTGAATAAAGAACAGCCTGTAGAAGAATAATATTGGACTGATTACTTAAGGGTTGGAATGGCATAAAATCAAACGATACCAACACAGTGTATGGATATTAGGAAAATAAAAGTAATGACTAACCAGCTCTTTTATGTCCAACCACCTTCTTCTGCCATCCATTGCTAAAATAGTAACGGTTGGCGTCTTGATGTAAAGATCTCTTTCAAGTCCCTCATCGCTCCAACGAAGTTTACTGGGACATGCAGTCATGGCTTTCAAATGAGGCCCTGAATAGCCAACAAATGATTTCTCAGGCACTTTTTCCAATGTATTAAATAAAAGAGAGAAGTGTTGATCAATGTACCAGCAAATTTTCTCTCTTTCTGCACAGGAAGATGTGGTGACTGCTGATGTGAATCCAATTGCCTCGACAAACTTCCTGGCATTCCACTACGAAGCATTCTTGTAAGTACTGCTAGTCTTTTCCTTGAGCTGGAAATGGGATGACCAGTTTCAGGGTCTACCAAACTAAGAAGAGTATGTGAAACCTGGAACTCAGTTAGCAGATCAGACATGTCTACAGTATAAAAACTTAAAAAGTTACAAAGAAGTAATACTCACTTGGACAACGACTTGATTACACCATAAGATGACCTGATGCTCCATGGAGAGCCACACATTCTTCATCCCCATGCTACTAATCATAAAACCATGGGTAGGTGGGACGATACCATCAATAGATTCTAGTTTTGACCTTACCTACATTAAATAAACCTACGGAGTCAATCATGCTGCGAGTCCAGTGATCAATATTAGTTTATATGCATAAACGAAAAAATTTAAGGTAGACACACCAAAGACACGGAAACAATAGCTAACTGTTTAAATTGCAACCTACACCACAATTCATCTCATGGCTGTTTGACAATCAATACCAGACACTAAAATATGTTCATAACGAAGTTCAAAACAAATATAACTTATATCAAAACAAAGAAAAAGATATGCCGAAACAAATCATCACCTGGTAATCATTACCACCACCGGAAATGGAGATCACAATCACTCGTGATAGTTTAGGACTAGACAAGTGAGTTCCTGTTCTAGAGGTTTGGACCTCGTAACCGTTTCTCCATTGCTGATTTATGTACTCATAATAGTGACCCAATGATGGCTGCAATGCCACAGGAGGTGACCTGGAACAACATTATATAAAAAAAAAATTACATTACAATTATAATAAAGTAAGGTCTCAGATACATTTTTATTTAGACAATCCAGAGAACTCACTGATGCGGAGTTGACAGCGTAATGACAGTTTCAACAGCTGACTTCCTCAAATTAGGGTGCACAACTGCAGCTCTAGCAACAAAGCCACCCATAGAGTGCCCAACCAATATGACAGTATTAGGAAGACTACCAGATTCAACAGCACCTTCTATTGCTCGAGCATCCCGAGATTCTTTATATTGATCCAGGATCTACAAGCAGAAGCACAAGCTTATCACTAATTTTGGAAAGAACATTGGAGCATATTTCTAAATCCGCTTAAGATTACTAAAATGATGTTGCCTCAATCCTGACAGTAAATAAGATATTAAAGTCGATACCCTGTCAATGGCATATACAACATATTCTGTGTGTTCTTCGAGTATCTGGCCATCCATTGCAGAATGTTCGCCTTCAAGGTCTACCGCAAACCAGTCAAGCCTTCTAGTATATTGGTTCAAAATTGGAGTATCGGTCTTATCCATCTCTACTCCCTCCTCAAACATTAAGGAAGCTTCTTGGTACAACATAGGCTCAGGTGGGCCACCTTCATAAGCCCTGTCAGATTCTGCCGCTAAGGACCTAACCTGTGAGAAATAGTTCAAAGTAAATAAACCCGAATCAGATATGTCTGGAAATATAATGAAAACTGAAACTTGTTGGATAAAACATAAAATCACCTGCTTGTAGCTACCTCCATTTCCTGGGATAAAAAGCACAGGGACGCCATTAAGTTGTTTAAGATGCTCGTCATAATCAATCTTTTTCCACCCTTCATGATACAAAAACAGTCCATATTTCGAAGAAGCCAAACTCTTTGTTTCCGATATTGGAATGTAAGTAGGGTACATATATGTCATGTTACAACCATTCTTGACCGGCTTTACTAAATCGTATATACCAACTAGAGCGATTCCAATGGAGAGAATAACAATCGCTGCTAATCTAAATCTAGCCTTGAAACCGTCCATCTTTTTAATATTCAGTGACAAATTCCTCCCTCAAAGTTGCATCCTTCAATCACAACCAAAGTTAATAAATGATCGTGTTTATTATTTCCAATACAAATATATTTCCACCATAATTGTCAAATAAAAAGTTTCATGTTGAAATGTAAATGCCTACATTTATGCTAGAAAATCTCTTGGGGCATATATTTGACAAAACTAGCTACAGCTTATTTAAAAAGCTACTTGCAGTAGCTTTTTAGGAGCTTATGGGAGTTTATTTTTTTTATAAGATCTCATAAGCTTCGTCAGATTAACAAAGATTATTTTTCAAAAAGTAAGCATAAGCGCCTATAAGCCTCGGCGCCAAACACGCCCTTCAAGCAGCTTCTGTTTTAAGAGCTTAATTTTCTAAAATCTCATTTTAGAAAATTAAGCTCTTATAAGTTGTGTGCCAAACATACTTTCTGTGTCGAATCACATAAACATCACAATGTGATAGCTTTACCAGGGGTGTTTTTTTTAACCTTATATGTGGGCTTATTAGCTTATTTGATTTCGGCTTATATTGAAAACTATTACCTTATATAAGCTTGTTATATCTTAACAAACTTATATAAGCCCATAAGTCTCAAAATAAGCCGAACCCAAATAAGCTCATAAGCCCCGCATATAAGCTTAAACAAACATCCCCCAATATCATATAAATACTTAACACAACAAATTTTGACAAGTGGTAGTGTGCCATTTTTTTTTTTAATCCGGTCTGAGTTTTCGCGATTTCGCCGTTCGGACTGCGGGGAGTATTAGATGATAAATAAGGCCCAAGCGTATTACCGACGGGGTTTTAATGTTCTAACAAAAATATGTAACCAACAACAACAACAACAACAACAACAACAATACAAGGGAGGTAAAATGTAGACAGATCATACCCCTACGCCAGAATATGTACTAATAGTTTCATATGACATGATAAGTCACAACTAACATAACAACTAGTACTGTAATAATTAAGTGCAGCGTGTGAGTTACGCAAACTTATAACATTGTAAATATCGTAATCTGCTAAAATTAAATGGTGAAGTTTATGAGCTACTAGTATTTGTTAAGGACTGGATCTAAAAATGACATGTACAGTTACCTTATAACGATGAAAGGTGGTTGGGTTTTCCGGTGAAGTGGACTAGTGAAGTAAATCTCAACAGGGGGGGGGGGTGGGGGGGGTTTTGAGATTTGATTTAATTAGAGTTAAATAAAAAAAGGTGGTTAAGAAAAAAAAGTGTTTTTAATCAAAAAGTTGTTGACGTTTCAAGAGAATGAAATGAATGTTGTCGTTTGTTTTGGGTCCACGTGCTTGTAAAGCGTTTACTTGGGAGGCGTGTAAATGAATCAAGGAGTATCGGAAACGGCATTCATCGACATGTCTAATTGCTATGGTTAAACTATGTATCAATAATTGCTATGGTTAAACTATGTATCAGTATTAGGCTTACATCTTTGCTATATCATTCGCACATCACCTTTCTTTCTCCACGACTATAGATATGTTTACTATAGTTATTGCTGTTGCTGGTGCTGATTTTGTTGCTGATGTTGTGTTGTTGCTGAAAAATAATGAAATCGTAGCTTTTTGTTTTTTTTTTTTTTTTTTTTTTTTGTTTTTGTTTTTGTTAATGATGTTTGACAAAGAAGATGTACTTTTAGATTAAAAGTATAAAATGATATAATTTGTGAAAAATAATTTTTATAATCTTTTAAAAGATGGTTTTGGAAACTTATTTTTCTTAAATCTATACTATTTATAATACATTTTGCACCTTCTCTCCTAATTAATTTTTAAGATTTCCATATTTAGATTTTTAAGTAAAATACAAGTTATCAAACACAAAGAACAAGTATTTAAAGCATAATATTTTAAAGACCACATATCTCTTACATCTCTTACAATTAATACACCCCATCACATATTAATACAAGTTATAAAACACAATGCACAAGAATTTAAAGCACAAGTATTTGTACATGTACAACAATTTTGTCGACCTCCTTTAAGGACTACAAGGACCCATTTGACGTACCAAACGGACTCGAAAAATTATGAAACCTGCGTCATTGTTCTCAAAAAAAAATTTTCAATAAAAACGAATATAAATATGTATAACTTTCACAAAGCCAATTTATTTGGCAAATTCGATTCGTTTCGTGCTTTTTAGGTTATGCCTACTCGATTTATTTGGCAAATTCGATTCGTCATTAATACAAATAATAATCCACATTATACAAATATTCAAGCATGAACGGGCAACGGGGCAAATGGGATTTAGCCTGAACGGGCGCGGGCCAAACGGGCTCGAGCACGGGCTAAACAAAATTCTTAATATCCGTAAATTTATTGTAAAAAAGAATATAATAAACTAAAATACGATTTACCGGAAAATTATTTTTCAGGGTACCCGCCGCCGCAACGCGCGGGTACCCTGCTAGTAATCTATAATCCGTGTCACCCAAACAAATATTATTTTTTTAACCAAATCTTATTTTTTTAAAAAAAATAAATTAAAAATCTTAAGCGTCAATTATCTTTCATAATCTCTCACACCAAACATGCCCTATACACAACTACAATTTGTTAATAAGACGACTGCAACCATAACAAAAACATACCTCACAAAAACTAATAAAAAAAATACTCTGTACAACACAAAAGAGAATAAAACTTTCGGTTGCCAGCTCAACCATAACTTTGAAAAGATTTGAGGTGATCGGTCACCAATTTGGTTAAGCTAATAGGGTGAACTCAGTCGTTTACTTGGTTGCTTAAGGGGCAACCTTACCATTAGCATTGGCCCTATGTTGGTAACAGCAAATGTGACTATCGAATAACTTATTAGCGCATGTATTTTATAATTTTAATCATTTCTTATGAAAAGAGTATTGGTTTCTATGTTTGACATGGACTAGTTATGTCATTTCTAAATGCTTAAGCCAAGTGTAATGGTCACTCTCCCTGATGTCCGATGTCTCTTTATTTGTTGTAAGATAAATATGACTTTTTTAGGCATTATCTATAGCAACGTGATTTTAATATATGACGAAGTTAAGAATAGAGTTAAAATATGCGTCAATTATCTAATAACTATTAACGTAACAGTATTTTGAGTGAGATTAATTTTTGCAATTTAATGGTTGTGGGTTTTAAACCCACCAAAAACAAATGTGATGCATATGCAATTGTGGGGAAAACGTACAGTTTATGTGTGTCTTCAATAAATTTTATTAACAATAACTTTTAGAGTAGTGATTAGGATATAAAATGTTACTACGATTTATCATAGTAAATGAACTCTTCCAATCGCAATCGAGTATCCATAGTGTACCTATTTATTTCGAGATTGCATCTATAGTTTAGGAGTCGAGTTATTCAACAAACCAAACATTCCTCACATACCAAGGGACTCATCCCTATCATCTATCTAAAAAGGAAATCAATGGTTGAGATTAAAAGGATTTTATTATTTCACCAATTTTTTATAATTTAAATATCTCTTAAACCGTTAATCGTTAAGCGAAAATAATTACATCATCGCGACGGGCATTTAATTATCTTTCTATAGACGGGCACTTTGATATACTTTCGAAAAAAGAAAAAAAAAATCGTTTTTCTCACGTTTTTTTTTTCCTGGCAAAAAAAAAATCATATATGATATTGCATATCATATATGATATGTAATATCATATATGATATTACATATAATATCATATATGATATTACATATCATATATGATATGTAATATCATATATGATTTTTTCGGCCACGAAAAAAAAACGTGAAAAAAACGGAAAAAAAAAATTGTCAAAAATATATCAATTAGCCTATCTATAAAAAGATAATTAAATGCTCTTCGTAATGGTATATTTTTTTTCGCTTAACGATTAACGGTTTGAAAGATATTAATATTTGAAAAAAAAGGATGAAAGTGGGTTTTTTAAATTGTTGGGATTAATCTCATCCATTAGATCAAATAAAGATGGAGGGAAGATGAAGGGTGGAGATTAGTCCCTTGGTATGTAAAAAAAGTTTGGTCCTCAAATGATCTTTACTCATAGTTTATAAGTTATCTCCAATGATAAAAGGGAAAATTGTTTAAAAATACATTCAACTTACACTTTTTACTTCTGTAGCTCTAAACAATTGCACTATTCGTCGTTGAGTCAATTACATAAAAGGTCCATGGGGTTTTAAAATTTTCACCCGTCATTCTTGTGGATTTAATCAAGTTAAAAACAATCTTTAAATTAAAAAAAAAAATTAATAATAATAATAATAATAATAATAATAATAATAATAATAATAGAAAAAGAAAATTAATATAATAATAGTAATAACAATAATAATAATAATAATAACAATAATAATTTTATCCGTTGCCACATTTTTCATCACATTTTCATACGTTTTTATTCTTGTTTATACACTTTTATTCGTTTTCGTCTATTGTTATACGTTTTCCTCTTTTTTTCTTATATTTTATCCGTTTTCATCCATTTTTATACATATAATATGTATGAAAATAGATAAAAATATATTAAAATGGATAAAAACATATGAAAGTTTATAAGTTATAAACTCTTGTAAATCTTATAAGTTTGATAAAATATATTAAAATGGATAAAAATATAACTTATACACTTATAAACTCTTGTAAATCTTATAAGTTTGATGATTTACACAGCTTATAATTTATAAGATTTACAAAAGTTTATAAGTTTATAAATTATTAATTTGTTTGAAAACCGCTTAAGTTTTGGTAGTAAACAATCATTGTTTTGAAATTTCAGGTTAGAATCTCGCGAGTTTTGATGTAACACATCATTTCGGACAACTTTCGTGTTTTACCCTTTTGATGATTCAGATCAGAAAGGGGTTGAAATCGTGATTTAAAATCAAATGTCAAGTTTTCATACATTTTTATCATTTTTATATATTTTTATCTGTTTTCATACATATTATATCTATAAAAATATATGAAAATGGATAAAATTTAAGAAAAAGGGAGGAAAACATATAATAATAGACGAAAACGAATAAAAGTGTATAAACACGGATAAAATCGTATGGACACGGATACAAACGTATGAAAATGTGATAAAAAAAATGTGGTATAAAAATGTGGCAACGAATAAAATTATTATTCTTATTCCTATTTTATTATTTCTCTTTTTCTATTATTATTATTATTATTATTATTATTATTATTATTATTATTATTATTATTATTATTATTATTATTATTATTATTTATTTTATTATTTTAATTTAAAGATAGTTTTTAACTTGATTAAATCCACAAGGACGACGGGTGAAAATTTTATAACCACAAGGATCTTTTATGTAATTGACTCAAGGACGAATGGTGCAATTGTTTAGATCCACAGTGGCGATTTATGTAAATTTACTAATTAATACCATCCACTTCAGATTTATGGCTACAATAGGATGATAAAGAAAGTATATGGTATAATAGGATGATTAAAAAAGTTTGTGCATACAATTGAAAAAAAAAAGTTTAATGCATACAAAAGTGAAAAGTGGTAAGTTGAAAATATTTTTAGACAATTTTCTCATGATAAAAATCATTTTATTAATGATTATATGTGATAGAATAACTTTTCTTAAACATCTCCTTAAAAACTTTCATTAGCAACAGCCTAAAAGAATAATAATACGAGTAACAAAAATAAAATATCAAGTTTAGCACATTATTGTTTACACCCATATCGATAAAGATAGATTTAAACCCATAATTTTATTAGTCGACTAAATAAAAACAACCTCGAGTTTGTCGTTAACATAAATTAAACAAAGCATCACACTCTCATTACAAGACAAACTATCATGCATTCACACCTCACATCTTATATATTCTCTCATGCAAGCACAAAACATCACAACATCCTCAACAATGTCACCACAATTCCTCGCCACCTTCAAATACTCCGACAGCCTAACCATCGTCGCAACATCTTTCCTAACCGCAGTCGTCTGTGAAGCGATCTCATGGCTCTTGATCTACTGTCGCACGTCCTACAATTCCCTCAAATCCGGGATATACAAAGCGTCCAAAAAACTAGAAACCATGAAAACAGGCAGCATGGTAACCAAGAAAAACAAAACAAAGAAAATAGACCGTGTTGAAACAAAGTTGAAAGAGTCTACTAGAGATTTGTCTTTGTTTAAATTTAAATCTGGCGCGGTTGTTGCGTTAGTTTTGTTTATTGTGTTTGGTTTGATGAATAGTTTGTATGAAGGGAGAGTTGTTGCTAAGTTGTCGTTTGTTCCGTTGAAGATTGTTCAAAAGATGAGTCATAGAGGGTTGAGAGGAGACGATTATATGGATTGTTCTATGGCGTTTTTGTATTTTTTGTGTTCGATTAGTATTAGGACGAATTTGCAAAAGTTTTTAAGGTTATCGCTGTCTCGTGGAGCTGTTGCTGATGGTTTGTTTAGTGTTCCTGATGCATCCAAGACTAATTGATGAAGTGAGATCTAGCGTTCTACACATTGGTTAATCACTTTTTTATAGATTTTATTTTATTCCACCATTGTTTTGCCTATTTAGTTTTGTCAAGTAATTAATGTAATATCTAGTGCATTGTTTCGAATTATTTATTACATTATTTTGATCTTTTCAGATTAGAGATTGTCCGTGTTTTTATTGATTTAACATATGGTTAGAAACCTTCATTCTATTTAAATTACAATTACAATGAAATTTATAAATATGTAGTTATATCAAGCTGGCCGTAATGGATTCAGTCCTCATCCAAAATAACCAAATGGTTTCACTTGAACTCATTTAACTCTACACGTTCTGGCGCAGGAGGCCGGATGGCCAAGGCAAGTCAAGTCAAGTCACAAGCTACTCGGGATTCGCTTGAAAATTATTTAAGCAGAGATTTGCAACACTTGCCCATAAAGGGCCTTATTGACCTTATGTTTCATATGGAGTCTTTCTAGTTGAGCTAGGTCTATTTGGGAAAATTTTCATATAATACTTGGCAAGTGCCGGTAAAAAATTTCTAATGTACATAATCAAGTCGAGCCAAACACGAAAATTAATTCATTGAGCTTGAAAATTGACACTGATAAAGATTTATCTGAGTTTTATTCCTTAATATCAAAGACTGATTCAACCTCAAGCTGCTTGGAAATGTTTTCAACTCTACTTGGCTTGATTACACCACTAGAGACCTGGCATAATCTTGTTTATGAAATACCTTGGATTCGCCACAACACCTATTGATTTGCTACTCTTTAAACCAAACATGCCCTGATCCAAAAAAGTAAATTTCCCTTCGGACACTACAACCACCAATGTGCTTATTCATATCAGGGCCACATAGTTGATGAAGCGAAAAGTGTACCGCTTTTAGGGGGTCATTTAAGCCCTAAATCGTGATTATTTGATCAAATATTGCCCTAAATCGTTCCTTTTGTCATTTTAGGTACTTGGGACGTGATTTTCTGGAATATGAAGCATTTTGGAGCTTTTTTGACATTTTTATGCTCAAGAATGAAGAAAACGAGAAAATCAAGAATTCATGCTGGAAACAGTACCTGACGGCGTCAAGCTCTACAAGGTGACGCCGTCACTCATTGATAAAGAGGTGGATAATTCAAGGTGTACGTGACGGGCCAGAAAGATTTCAAGGCATTTGTACATGACGGCGTCACCAAGGCCGTCAAGAGCAAGTTACATGTGACGGTGATGTACGTGGGGATCGCACCCTCGCAACAGGTTTTACCTCTCAAGGGATCTTGAGAAGCTTACAACCCCCACCAGGCAGTGTACCTGATCGTTGTAGTATAGTATAGTGACAAGTACCGGGGGATTGATCATTCAACTCAGGAATAGTGTCGCTAGGATTAGAAATCCTACTAAACTAGGTCTAGAGGTGAGGGATGATTCTTTTTGTATTTTTATATTTTTATAAAAGCAAGTAAAATCTCGGGTTTTGGAAGAGTGGGCAGAATTATTTGCTAGCCAACTAACCCAATTAATCTAAAGATGCAATCAAAATAAAATAAAATAAATGAAAATAAACTATTATACTAATGTGGTGTAAACAATGATAAGGAAAGTTGTGTTTACTTAGGTTTCATTACTCCCTAGATATCTTTTACAAGTTGATAACTTGTTACAATTGCATGGATGACGGGTCATATTCCTTAATACTAGTCGTAGGGCCATGTACAATATTCCCTAACTATAGGATCCTACTTCACTCCTATGTCGAGCTGTTAGAAGCTCCTAACATGGGATCATTAGAATTCTCCTACGCATTAAATACAACCAAAAATCGTAGTACACCTCCGATCATGTTTCTTAAGAAGTTCAAGCAAGTTACCAATGGAAGTCTGCCAGTTTTCTTAAGCCTAACATCGAATACAATCATCCGTAACAATTATAAACAAACAATCAACCCATAATCAACATCTAGGTTTCACTACATCTAAGCAAAACACAAAAGAGATCTAGCCTAGCATGTTAAATAGAAGACAAGCGTAAGATATAATCAAACAACACATAGACATATTGAATGATTTGAAGGAATACTTATCTTTAATTGAACATGAAAGATTCAAGGGGTTGAAACCCTTGAAAAAGCGATAAAATTCGAACTAGGGTTTATTCCCTCAAAGTTACAAACTAATGAATGAAATTTGGAAAACTATATATAGATTACACATCATGACGGCGTCATGTATTGGATTGTGACGCCGTCAACTCGCCGCCATAATAAAATCGTATTGCCTAGATCTATTTGTGACGTCGTCATGTTTAAAAATGCTCTAGGTCATCACTAATGTTTGGACCATGACGGCCTTGGGTGACGCCGTCATCTCCTATGCTTAAAAACTCTCTGGATCGTCACGTGTATTTTGCACATCCACCTCTTTTGTAACTCTTGACGACGTCATGTGGAGAGTCTTGACGCCATCAGGTACTGTTCCAGCAAGGAAAATTGAGACTTTGCCATTTTCTTCACTTTTATGCTCCAAAAATGTCCAAAATGCTTCCTTTTCCAGATTTCTCTCCAAAAGTACCTAAAATGACAAAAGGAACGATTTAGGGCAATATTTGATCAAATAATCACGAATTCAGGCTTAAATGACCCCCTAAAAGCGGTACACTTTTCGCCTCATCAAATACCGTTACACTTGAGATTTGCTTGTCCTCAAGCAAATGTGCTTTTATTCTAATCAAAATACAAGTTAGGGGTCATTTAACACTAATATAAAAGTAATTACAACAAATAATCATTCCACTAAAACCAAAGACAAGCACGGAGGTCATACACTAGCACCTCATAAATAGTGTTTAGATACTTACATCTCTCGGGTGTAATAAAGTATATATCACAATATGGAAATGGAAAACATCTATCACTACCTGTCATAGCAAATAGATTACCATAGGCTTGGGAAAGGATCAAACCTCCACCACTTGGCGTAAGCACCTAGGATAAATTATCAAAGACGTCTTTTAAAAGGGTTATAACGTGAGGTGTAGGGATATGATAAACACGGTTTTGTTGGATAAAGGCAATATTTACTGGTGGCGAGTTAATCATCTTAGTTAATTACATGTACAATATGGCGTTGCTAAGCCAAAACTAAACTCGACTTAAGCTAATGAATCAAAAATAACAAAAACATAAAATAAACATAGAATGAAACGGGATGGTAGTCCGTATGTTTTTTCTCTTTTTCTTTTTCTATTTTTTTTTTCTTGATTTTTTTTTTTTTTTTTTTTTGCATACAGTCTTACCCTACCATCCAAAATAATACATCATAGGGAATGTACATTCCCCTTACACTTGAATTTTTACATACTTTACAATAAACTACTCTAATGACTCGAATCAAGATAATCAAAACACTTGGAGTACTTTTTAAGATTAACGCACATATGGGGGTAATAATTTGATGTTCTTCCCCATTACTCCTGAACATAAGTACTTTACCCATGAGTCCCAATCGTCCCAAAACAATATGTACAAGATATGACTCGACTTAGCAACCATGTAATCAATTATACAATTAACTAAGGGTTTAACATGTAACAATAATGCACTAAAAATGAGTGCATACACGGAAGGCTAAGGCGATTTGGTTGCACATTTGGGGTGGATTGTAAACAAATTCTATATTTAAGTAAAATGCTTAAAGTTATAAACGAAAAAGATAGGCTCGGAGGGGTGTACTAGGGGTATCGTGTACTAAAAATGAGTACAACACAAAGGTGTGAGAGAATTACTTGACCTATAAAGTCAATGTAATTATATTACAGGTGTGAAACAAGGGTTATCCTAATGCCTCTTATCATGTAGTAAATCCTAACTACACGAATGTAGTCTCACTAGCGGTCTCGGGATGCATCGCTATCACAAGTTCTAGAATCTAAATACTACCGGTACACTCACAAGCATTAAGAATTAATGTTTTTTCCTAAAGATCTGAAGGCGAACCTCACATTTTTGGGGTGGAAATTTTTGAGTGGTATGGTTTTTGTGCTAGTCATACAATTCCTATCCATGAGACGCTTGTTAAGGCTAAAGTTTCACTCCTAAATGTTGTAAAAAAATTTAAATTTAGCGCTAAAATTACACTAACAAGTATTTCTCTTAGTTTTATTACACACCTACCATCAAATAAACAAACTCAAGTGCAATTGTATCCTATAAGGTATCATCATTTACCCTCCCCTTACACTTAGGATGAACATTGTCCCCAATGTTCAATTAAAGGATGTAAAAGTAAAACAGGTAAAAGAATGAAAATAAATACTCCCCTGATTTATTTGGTGTGGATAGTGTGTCAACAAGGTTAGATCTTCCTCCAAGAAAATGAACGTTCAAAGCTTCCCTTCCAGAAATATAAATCATCTTCTTGTCATATATAACCTGTTAAACCTGAGAAAACAAACAAGGCAACCTCGCGTAAAATTGGTTGCAATTTATATATACTAACAAGTCCTAGAAAACAATTTAAGATATAATGCTTGTGGAATGAATGTTTGCAGATTTCCTGGAGTTTATAAAACTAAAGAATTAACAAAAACTTTAAAACTCCGTTAGAAAAACAAAACTCGCAAAATTTCCAGAATTTTACACGTGACGCCGTCAGGAGTTAATTCTTGACGCCGTCAGAAGTGACCTGCAGAAATCTTTACGTTAAGTTTCCAGAAAATTTCTGGAAAAACTTATGTCCTACTTCCTGGAAAATCCTGCAAAACATCATTATAACTCGATACAAGCATTTGACTCTAACAAATACTAATACACATGTTCATTTATTATTGTGGGCTTGTGGCGAATCATGATCAATTTCGTTCTTAGAAACAAATTTGGGGTTTCCCCTTACACTTAGATTTTGCAAAATACCTTTATATGAAGTTAAGACGAAGTTAAACAACAAAATAAAGCATTTTCACAATTTAGTTAAAACATGATCTACCAACAATAAAAATAAAGCATGCATATGGAAGCAAATAACAATCAAACAAATAAAAATCACACAAAACATGGGTTGCCTCCCAAGAAGCGCTTTTCTTTATTTACGAGTCTTGTAGCTAAACTCAAGGTCATGGGCTATCCTATATGTGTGAGCTCCTCGTTGAGGACATCTTTGGGATCAAACTTGGATTTCAACTTCCTATCGGTTTTCTTGGTACGGTATGACCTCTCAAACTTTTCTCCATCCGGATCATATAAAATCATCTTCATATGCCATGATCCGTCACCTTCCTTAGGTGGCTTGTCCCATTTCCATTTACACTTATCCCCTTCCCTTTTCCACTTGTTCATCTCTATGTTGATAGGCATTACGCTTAAGAACTCAATCATTTTCCTAAAGACTAAGGGATCCTCAAAAGGGTCTAGTTCCTCATCTCTAGCTATGAGTTGTTCCACCGAATGTGTTTTATCGATGAAATCTTTTTCTAGATAGAATGGGCATTGAGGTCCTATAAAGTTTCTTTCTATCCAAGGCCCATATCTAGATGGTTTCCTATTCATCTCTACCCAATGTGGTGTCGATTCGTCCTCACAATCGTAGCTATGCTTCTTAACATCATAAACCGACCAAGTCTCACCCTCTTCTACTGCTATCTTAGACTCCGTACAATCTATCATGGCACTAGCGGTTGCTAAAAATCCTCTTCCTACTAACAATGGGCATGTAGTATCACTAACCATATATAGGACGTGAAAATCCGCTAAAATAGTTAACTTTCCTACGTGAACAACTACATCCTTGATCATTCCAACCAGGTGGGCAATACTTCCATCCGCTAGACCAATTAGTACTTCCATCTCCTCTAACTTTCCTAGCTTAAGAGTAGTGAAAAGGGATAAGGGAATCAAGTTGAGGCTTGATCCTAAGTCGGCTAGTGTGTCGAAAGCTTCGGATCTTCCTATCTTACAAGGCAAAACAAATATACCCAGATCATCAAGATTCTTAGGCAACTTGTTTTGAACGAAGGCGGTCCCATTTTTACCCAATTTAAATTTCTCATATTTTTCTAGGAGGGCACTATAATAGGGAGCACGGGCTAAGACATCAATGACGGGGCATTCAAGGTGGAGCTCCTTGAATTCATCGTCAAGGTCTTGTGTAGGAGGTGTTTCAACTATGTTATTGACCGGTTTGATATCGGATGTTTTATTCAATTGGTCCTTTTGAAGAATTTGGATTTGCTTGAAACACGTGCTCATTTCTTTGACCGAATAGTATTGTGGACAAGAAGTAGGTGACGAAACCGATGATATGGCATTAACGTTTAGTTTCGGGTTCTTGACCGTGTCGCTTGGGAGTGCTCTCATTTCTCGGTCATTGAGAACTTTCAACAATGTGTCGATTTTGGTGGTCATCTCGCTTTGCTTTTGTTTGAAATCGGCTTCAAACTTAGATATGCGAGCTTCTTGAGATGCCATAAACTTGGACATCAACCCTTCAAGATTGTTGGTACTACCATAGTTATTAGAAGGATTGTTATTGAAAGTACGGTTAGAGGGTGGACCGTTTGGTTGGTAACGATTAGGTGGATTGGAAGAATTGTTTTGGGGCATATTTTGGTTTTGTTTCCACCTAAGGTTTGGGTGATTTTTCCAAGAATGGTTGTAGGAATCACCGTAAGGGTTTGGCTCGGGTTTGAAAGTGTACCACTTATCTCCCGCTTGGTCGGTACGCGAGGATGCGTAATCCGCAAAAGCTTGTCCGGGGAGTTCCACGCAATCACGAGTGTCATGGGAACCACTACATAATTCGCATGAAGAAGTGATTTTGTTCACTTGGCTCGAAGGCTTAGGAGCTTCGTAGGATTTCATGAGAAACTTGACTTGGTCCTCAAGTTCTATGATCTTACGGTCGGGAGTGCTAGAATTGTTCGAAGGCAAAGATATTGCCTTGACCGTTTTGTTCAAATCACGGGGATCATTCCAACTTTCGTTGTCATAGAGAGCAAGATCTTCTATGAGTTCCCTTATGGGGAGGTCGATATGGTCATAGAAGATTTGGACTTGGAGCCAAAGATCTATGCCATGATGAGGGACTTTTTGGAGTAAGTCCTTGAAACGAGTCCATGCTTCATATAGAGTTTCACCTTGACGTTGTTGGAACATCAAGATATCATTTCTAAGCTTGGTAGTTCTCCCCAGTGGGAAAAATTGAACAAGGAAACGAGTGGTGAGATCATCCCATGAGGTGATGGATCCCGCGGGAAAATGTTCAAGCCATTGACTAGCTTGATCACGTGGAGAGAATTGGAATAGGCGTAATCGGGTCGACTCTCTAGTTGCAACATCATGGTCTATGGAATCTAAGATTTTAAGGAAATCCTTGAGATGTTGATTAGGATCTTCGGAACAAAGTCCATGGAATGCACATCCGCTTTGCACCAACCGGATGGTGTCGGATCGCAAGGGGGACACATTGGCTCCTTGAGTGAGCTCAATAGTGTTTCAATAGCCTTGGTGGCTAGGACGGGAATACTCTCCTAAAGTTCGGGGCCTAGGAGGTTGGTTTGCTAGTGGTGGGTTTTGTGGGTGGTTTTGTTGTTGTGGGTTGATGGGTTCAAAGATGTTACCACCTTCCATGATGTCGGATGGTAAAGGTTACGAACAAAGACACGAAGAAATGGGATAGACTAAAGAAAACCTAAAAATAAAAATAAAATCTTACTAGAAAAGAATCTAGCAAGTAGACCTAATAAAAAGAAATCCTAACCTAGAGAATAACTATTCCCCGGGCTGCAGCGCCAAAAACTTGATGTACGTGGGGATCGCACCCTCGCAATAGGTTTTACCTCTCAAAGGATCTCGAGAAGCTTACAACCCCCACCAGGTAGTGTACCTGATCGTTGTAGTATAGTATAGTGACAAGTACCGGGTGATTGATCGTTCAACTCAGGAATAGTGTCGCTAGGATTAGAAAGCCTACTAAACTAGTGATGAGGCGAAAAATGATCCATTTTTAGGGGGTCATTTAAGCCCGAATTCGAATTTATTTGATCAAATATTGCCCTAAATCGTTCTTTTGTGATTTTAGGTACTTTGGGAGAGAAATCTGGAAAAGGAAGCAATTCGGACATTTTTGGAGCATAAAAGTGAAGAAAACGCCAAAGTCTTAATTTTCCATGCTGGGAACAGTAGGTGACGGCGTCAAGAGTAACTTCCTGACGGCGTCAAGAGCAAAATTCCATGACGGTCCAGTAGAGAATTGACGGCGTCACGAAGTAGGGCGTCAAGAGTAAAAGTCATGACGGCCTGGAAATGATTATCACTTGACGGCGTCAAATGTAGATCAAGGCAGTCCGAGAATAGTTTTGGCGGCGAGGTGATGGCATCACAAGCTTGGTCTTGACGCCGTCAGACCCATTTTCCTATATATAGTTTTCTAATTTTCACATAAAAGAGAGAGAAGTTTTGGAGAAACCCTAAGTACGAACTTGGTGCGAATTTTACAGGTTTTTCAAGGGTTCCAAGCCCTTGATACCTTTCATGTGTAATTGAGATAAGTGTTCTTTTAATTCAATCAATATGTCTATGTGTTGGTTGTCTATATCTTGTTCTTGTCTTAATTCCATCATGCTAGGCTAGATATATCTTGTGTTTGCTTGGATCTAATGAAACCTAGATGTTAATTATGTGTTGATTACTTGTTTATACTTGTCATGGATGATTGATTTATATGTTAGGCTTAAGAAAACTGGCAGATCTCCAATTGGTAACATGCTTGAACGTCTTAAGAAACATGAACCGACGCGCACTAGGTCTTTATTGGTTGTATTTAATGCATGAGCCACTGTTTAAAATCCCTATAGTTGTGCTGGGCATGGTATAGGAGGAGATAAGAGCTCATAGAATTGGGAAGTTAAGTGTGCCACCCCATGAATGGTATTAAGGAATACGATCCGTCATCCATGCAATTATAACAAGTAATTAACGTGTAAAAGATGTCTAGGGAGTAGTGAAATCTAAGTAAACACATTTTCTCCACTTATTGCTCACAACTTTAGTATAATTTAGTTTATTTTCGTTTCTAGTATTTTATTTTGATTGCATCTTTAGTATTGGGTTAGTTGATTAGCAACTAATTCCGACCAAATCCTTCAAACCCGAGATTTTTAATTGCTTTTCATAAAATATAAAAATAAAAAAATAATCATCCCTCATCTTTAGAACTAGTATTTAGGTTTTCTAATCCTAGCGACACTATTCCTAAGCTGAACGATCAATCCCCCAGTACTTGTCACTATACTATACTACAACGATCAGGTACACTGCCTGGTGGGGGTTGTAAGCTTCTCGAGATCCCTCGAGAGGTAAAGCCTGTTGCGATTCCCACGCATCAAGTTTTTGGCGCCGCAGCCCAGGGAATAGTTATTGTCTAGGTTAGAATCTCTTTTTATTAGGTCTACTTGCTAGATTCCTTTCTAGTAAGATTTTATTTTTATTTTTTAGGTTCTCTTTAGTCTATCTTATTTCTTTGTGCCTTTGTTCGTAACCACCCGACATCATGGACAACGGGAACATCTTTGAACCCGTCATCCCACCACAACAAAACCCACCATTAGAACCCCTTAGGCCCCGAACCTTAGGAGAGTATTCCCGACCTAGCCACCAAGGCTACCGAAACACCATTGAGCTCACCGGAGCCAATGTGACCCCCTTGCGATCCGACACCATCCGGTTGGTGCAAAGCGGATGTGCATTCCCTGGACTTCGTTCCGAAGATCCAAACCAACATCTTAAGGACTTCCTCAAAATTGTAGATTCCATAGACCTAGATGTTGCAACTAGAGAGACAACCCGATTACGCCTATTCCAATTCTCTCTACGGGATCAAGCTAGTCAATGGCTTGAGCGTTTACCCGCGGGATCTATCACCTCATGGGATAACCTCAC
This sequence comes from Artemisia argyi, assembly GCA_030686995.1. Taxonomy (NCBI): domain Eukaryota; kingdom Viridiplantae; phylum Streptophyta; class Magnoliopsida; order Asterales; family Asteraceae; genus Artemisia; species Artemisia argyi. The sequence continues at coordinate 43,547,592 of CM060692.1, forward strand.
CAATCGCTTCCTTACTCAATTCTTCCCACCGGGGAAGACTGCAATGCTTAGAAATGACATTCTGATGTTTGAACAGCAGCAGGGTGAAACTTTCTACGAAGCTTGGGCCCGTTTTAAGGATCTCCTCCACAAGGTTCCTCATCATGGTATAAACCTTTGGTTATTAGTCCAGATTTTTTACGACCATGTTGACTATCACACTAAGCGCACAATCGATAGGGCCGCGGGAGGTAAATTGCGTGATAAGAACGCCGAGGAGTCTTGGGCAATTATCGAAGGGCTCGCCGCTGACAATCATGAGATGTGGGAATTTAATCATACGATAAAAGCGGCCATCAATGCAGTCTCGACATCTGGAGGGACCACCGAAATCCCCAATGAACTCCTATGCAAACTCGAGGCAAATGTTGACTATTTTGAGGAAAGACGAAGGAGACCTTTGAGTCCTAGGCGGGCTACTGTCAATTCTGTCTCGAAACCAACTTCAACACCATTATCCGAGTCACCCTCTAGAGAAAATGTCGAGAGTTTTCAAGACTATTCCCCCACCTTATTCCCCTCCCAAGGAGCTTAGCCCAGAGTTTGAAGCTAGGATGAGAGAATATATGACGACTCACTCAGAGCGGCTTGCTAGATTCGAGGAAGCAGTTTATAAGCAAAAAGAGGAGATGCAGGAGAAAATGAATGAGATGATGAGTCTATTAGAGGAGTATGCCAACCCGAGAACCCCCGAAAGAATACTACTAAGGAAAGAAAGCGCCACTCCCACCACCCAATTTGTTAACTCCATCACCATTGTCCAAAAGGATAATGAGAAGGTAAAAACTCCTGCTAAACAGACCTTAGAAAAACCACCAGAATCCCAACCTTTAAGTTATTACCTAAAACATGATATAAACGAAATCACTATAACAAATTGGTTTAAGGGTGATGGGCGTAACCAACCCTCCAAACAGGTTTCTGAGAAAGAGGGAGAAGTGAAAGATGAGTATGATACGCTACCTGGAGGATCAGTATTCGAGAGGCTATTGGTACAAAAAGTGGCTACTAAGCAGATAGCATGTGGGAACTTTGAGATACCAACGAGCATCGGGGACTTGAAATATCTTAGTGCTTTCGCCGACCAAGGATCGGAAGTAAATCTTATGCCCCTAACTATTTACATCCAACTAACGTCAAAAATGCCAGCCCCTACTCGTGTTAGGTTATCTCTCGTTGGACACTCGTACGTATACCCCCTAGGAATCGCAGAAGATGTATTAGTTAATGTCGCAGGATTCATGTACCCCGTTGATTTTATGATCATCGATGATAAAGGAGATGGATGCATGCCAATAATCCTTGGGGCACCATTCCTCGCCACCGCTAGGGCTGTCATTAAGTATGAGGGTAGGAAGATTGAGCTTAAATCTGGAAAAAGAAAGATTAGCTTCTCCATGACCCCGCGAAGTGGGCATGAGAATTTGAATTGGAGAAAGATCAAAAACAACATTGACACGACACCCATTCGTGTTCAGAATAAAATTCTTGCATGGGAGGCAAGAATCAAAAGCTATAGGAAAGCCAAAAATGAAAGAAGAAAAAGCAATAAGGTTCAGGTCGAATTCGAACATACTCAACCCATAGAAAATCATGTACCATTTGAGGAAGGGAACTTGGTACTCTTGAGACACTTGGAAACAACAATACCACCCGATAAACCAAGTCCTTGGTGGTATGGGCCATTCACAATCGAAGGTGTGAGCCAAGATGGGGTAGCTAACTTGAGAAGTAATGTAGGTGGAATGGTGCATGCGAGTATCGACAGATTGAGACACTACCACCATAACAGTAATGATCGCAACTACATGGGGTATATCATTTCAAGAGATGAGGTTACGTAGTAACCCATGACCTTGAGTCTAGCTACAAGACTCGTAAATAAAGAAAAGTGCTTCTTGGGAGGCAACCCATGTTTTGTGTGATTTTGTTTGTTTGTTTGTTATTTGATTCCGTATGCATGCTTAATTTTAATTATTGGTAGATCATGTTTCTAAACTAAATAGTGGAAATACTTTACTTTGTTGTTTTGGCTTAGTCTTAACTCCACCTAAAAGTATTTTTGCAAAAGATAAGTGTAAGGGGAAACCCCAAATATGTTTTTAAGAAACAAACCGATCATGATTCTCCACAATATTAAATGAACATGTATATTTGTATTTGTTAGAGTCAAATGCTTGTATTGAGTCATAATGAAGTTTTGCAGGATTTTCCAGGAAGTAGGACCAAGTTTTTCTAGAAATTTTCCGGAAACTTAACATAAGAATTTCTGCAGGTCACTTCTGACGGCGTCACGAAATTACTCTTGACGGCGTCAAGTGTAAAAATCTAGAAATTTTACCAGTTTTGTTTTTCTAACGGAGTCTTATAGTTTTTGTGAATTATTAAGTTTTATAATCTCCAGGAAATCTGCAAACTTCATTCCACAAGCATTATATCTTATCTTGTTTTCTAGGATTTAGTAACTTATATAGGATGCCGCTGATTTTATGCGAGGTTGTCTTGTCTATTTTATCAGGTTTTACAGGTTATGTATGACAAGAAGATGATTTATATTCTGGAAGGGAAGCTTTGATTGTTCATTTTCTTGGAGGAAGATTTAACCTGGCCACCTTATTATCCATACCGAGCGAATCAGGGGAGTATTTGATTTCATTCTCTTTACTTTTTCACTTTTACATTCTTTACTTGAACATTGGGGACAATGTTCATCTTAAGTGTAAGGGGAGGGTAAAAAGATGATACCTTACATATGCACTTTCGCTTGAGTTTGTTTTGTTTAATGGTAGATGTGTAATAAAACTATGAAAAATACTTGTTAGTGCAATTTTAGCGCCAAATTTAAATTTTTTTACAACATTTAGGAGTGAAACTTTAGCCATAGCAAGCGTCTCATGGATAGGAGATTGTATGACTAGCACATAACCGTATATTCAGAAAAATTTTCCACCAAAATATGTGAGGTTGGCCTTTAGATTTGATAGGAAAAGCATTTACTATTAGTGCTTATGAGTGTACCGGTAGCATTTAGATTCTTGGAGGAAGATTTAACCTGGCCACCTTATTATCCATACCGAGCGAATTAGGGGAGTATTTGATTTCATTCTCTTTACTTTTTAACTTTTACATTCTTTACTTGAACATTGGGGACAATGTTCATCTTAAGTGTATGGGGAGGGTAAAAAGATGATACCTTACATATGCACTTTCGCTTGAGTTTGTTTTGTTTGATAGTAGATGAGTAATAAAACTATGAGAAATACTTGTTAGTGTAATTTTAGCGCCAAATTTAAATTTTTTTACAACATTTAGGAGTGAAACTTTAGCCATAGCAAGCGTCTCATGGATAGGAGGTTGTATGACTAGCACATAACCGTATATTCAGAAAAATTTTCCACCCAAAAATGTGAGGTTCGCCTTTAGTTTTGATAGGAAAAGCATTTACTATTAGTGCTTATGAGTGTACCGGTAGCATTTAGATTCTAGAACTTGCGTTAGTGATGCATCCCGAGACCGCTAGTGAGACTACATTCGTGTGGTAGGATTTACTACATGATAAGAGGCATTAGGATCACCCTTGTGTTAAACCCGTATTATAATTACTTGACCCTTTAAGTCATATTACTTGGCTAGTTAAGTCAACTAATTTTTCCCACACCCTTAGCGTTGTACTCATTTTTAGTAAACGAAACCCCTAGTACACCCCTCCGAGCCTATCTTTTCGTTTCTAACTTTAAGCATTTTACTTAAAGGAAGAATTTGTTACACCCCACTTAAATGTACACCCAAATCGCCTTAGCCTTCCGTGTATGCGCTCATTTTTAGTGCATTATTGTTATTTGTTAAACCCTAAGTTAACTATCTAATTGATTACATGGTTGCTAAGTCGAGTCATATCCTTGTACATATTGTTTTGGGACGATTGGGACTCATGGGTAAGTACTTATTTTATGGAGTAATGGGAAGAACAACATATATTACCCCCATATATACGTTAATCTTAAAAGTGCTCCAAGTGTTTTGATTTTCTTAATTCGAGTCATTAGATTAGTTAATTGTAAAGTATGTAAAAATTCAAGTGTAAGGGGAGTGTTCATTCCCTATGATGTATTATTTTGGATGGTAGGGTAAGAGTGTATGAAAAAAAAATCGAAAAAAAACAAGAAAAAGAAAAATAAAATAAAAAAAGGAAAAAAGAGAAAAAACATACGGACTACCATCCCTTTTTATTCTATGTTCATTTTATATTTTTGTTATTTTTCATTTATTAGCTTAAGTCGAGTCTAGTCTTGGCTTAGCAATGCCATATTGTACATGTAATTAACTAAGATGATTAACTCGCCACCAGTAAAACTTCCTTTATCCAACAAAACCGTGTATTTCATATCCCTACACCTAACGTTACAACCCTTTAAAAGACCTCTTTGATAGTTTATCCTAGGTGCTTACGCCATGTGGTGGAGGTTTGATCCTTTCCCAAGCCTATGGTAATCTATTTTGCTATGACAGGTAGTGAGAGATATCTTCCGTTTCCATATTGTAATTTACACTTTATTACACCTGAGAGATGTGAGTATCTAAACACTATTTGTGAGGTGCTAGTGTATGACCTCCGTGCTTGTCTATTGGTCTTTAGTGGAACGATTATTTGTTGTAATTACTTTTATATTAGTGTTAAATGACCCATAACTTGTATTTTGACTAGAATAAAAGCGCATTTGCTTGAGGACAAGCAAATCTCAAGTGTAAGGGTATATGATGAGGCGAAAAATGATCCGTTTTTAGGGGGTCATTTAATCCCGAATTCGAATTTATTTGATCAAATATTGCCCTAAATCGTTACTTTTGTGATTTTAGGTACTTTGGGAGAGAAATCTGGAAAAGGAAGCAATTCGGACGTTTTTGGAGCATAAAAGTGAAGAAAACGCCAAAGTCTTAATTTTCCATGCTGGGAACAGTAGGTGACGGCGTCAAGAGTAACTTCCTGACGGCGTCAAGAGCAAAATTCCATGACGGTCCAGTAGAGAATTGACGGCGTCACGAAGTAGGGCGTCAAGAGTAAAAGTCATGACGGCCTGGAAATGATTATCACTTGACGGCGTCAAATGTAGATCAAGGCAGTCCGAGAATAGTTTTGGCGGCGAGGTGACGGCGTCACAAGCTTGGTCTTGACGCCGTCAGACCCATTTTCCTATATATAGTTTTCTAATTTTTCACATAAAAGAAAGAGAAGTTTTGGAGAAACCCTAAGTACGAACTTGGTGCGAATTTTACAGGTTTTTCAAGGGTTCCAAGCCCTTGATACCTTTCATGTGTAATTGAGATAAGTGTTCTTTTAATTCAATCAATATGTCTATGTGTTGGTTGTCTATATCTTGTTCTTGTCTTAATTCCATCATGCTAGGCTAGATATATCTTGTGTTTGCTTGGATCTAATGAAACCTAGATGTTAATTATGTGTTGATTACTTGTTTATACTTGTCTTGGATGAATGATTTATATGTTAGGCTTAAGAAAACTGGCAGATCTCCAATTGGTAACATACTTGAACGTCTTAAGAAACATGAACCGACGCGCACTAGGTCTTTATTGGTTGTATTTAATGCATGAGCCACTGTTTAAAATCCCTATAGTTGTGCTGGGCATGGTATAGGAGGAGATAAGAGCTCATAGAATTGGGGAGTTAAGTGTGCCACCCCATGAATGGTATTAAGGAATACGATCCGTCATCCATGCAATTATAACAAGTAATTAACGTGTAAAAGATGTCTAGGGAGTAGTGAAATCTAAGTAAACACATTTTCTCCACTTATTGCTCACAACTTTAGTATAATTTAGTTTATTTTCGTTTCTAGTATTTTATTTTGATTGCATCTTTAGTATTGGGTTAGTTGATTAGCAACTAATGCTGCCCAAATCCTTCAAACCCGAGATTTTTAATTGCTTTTCATAAAATATAAAAATACAAAAATAATCATCCCTCATCTTTAGAACTAGTATTTAGGTTTTCTAATCCTGGCGACACTATTCCTAAGCTGAACGATCAATCCCCCGGTACTTGTCACTATACTATACTACAACGATCAGGTACACTGCCTGGTGGGGGTTGTAAGCTTCTCGAGATCCCTCGAGAGGTAAAGCCTTTTGTGATTCCCACGCATCAACTAGGTCTAGAGGTGAGGGATGATTCTTTTTGTATTTTTATATTTTTATAAAAGCAAGTAAAATCTCGGGTTTTGGAAGAGTGGGCGGAATTAGTTGCTAGCCAACTAACCCAATTAATATAAAGATGCAATCAAAATAAAATAAAATAAATGAAAATAAACTATTATACTAATGTGGTGTAAACAATGATGAGGAAAGTTGTGTTACTTAGGTTTCATTACTCCCTAAATATCTTTTACAGGTTGATAGCTTGTTACAATTGCATGGATGACGGGTCATATTCCTTAATACTAGTCGTAGGGCCGTGTACAATATTCCCTAACTCTATAGGATCCTATTTCACTCCTATGTCGAGCCGTTAGAAGCTCCTAACATGGGATCATTAGAATTCTCCTACACATTAAATACAACCAAAAATCGTAGTACACCTCCGATCATGTTTCTTAAGACGTTCAAGCAAGTTACCAATGGAAGTATGCCAGTTTTCTTAAGCCTAACATCGAATACAATCATCCGTAACAATTATAAACAAACAATCAACCCATAATCAACATCTAGGTTTCACTACATCAAAGCAAACACAAAAGAGATCTAGCCTAGCATGTTAAATAGAAGACAAGTGTAAGATATAATCAAACAACACATAGACATATTGAATGATTTGAAGGAATACTTATCTTTAATTGAACATGAAAGATTAAAGGGGTTGAAACCCTTGAAAAAGTGATAAAATTCGAACTAGGGTTTATTCCCTCAAAGTTGCACACTAATGAATGAATTTGGAAAACTATATATAGATTACACATCATGACGGCGTCATGTATTGGATTGTGACGCCGTCAACTCGCCACCATAATAAAATCGTATTGCCTAGATCTATTTGTGACGCCGTCATGTGTAAAAATGCTCTGGGCCGTCACTAATGTTTGGACCATGACGGCCTTGGGTGACGCCGTTATCTCCTATGCTTAAAAACTCTCTGGATCGTCACGTGTATTTTCAAGATCCACCTCTTTTGTAACTCTTGACGCCGTCATGTGGAGAGTTTTGACGCCGTCAGGTACTGTTCCAGCAAGGAAAATTGAGACTTTGCCGTTTTCTTCACTTTTATGCTCCAAAAACGTCCAAAATGCTTCCTTTTCTAGATTTCTCTCCAAAACTACCTAAAATGACAAAAAGAACGATTTAGGGCAATATTTGATCAAATAATCACGAATTCGGGATTAAATGACCCCCTAAAAGCGGTACACTTTTCGCTTCACCAGACGGCTCAGAACATGTTTATACATGACGGCGTCAGGATTTAACCTGACGACGTCAAATGATTTAGAGTGACAACGTCAGGAAGAAGGCTTACACAAGAAGAAACCTTAGTGAAACCGTCACAAGATGATCGAGACAATCACAACTTGCGCGTGGAGTAGCTGACACTGTTTTTGCCATAACTTTTGCATACGAACTCGGATTTGAGCGATTCAAAAAAGGAAACGATCGGGACAAAAAAATATTTGATTTGGTGAAAAAATGGTCATAACGCCATCAATCCTTATGGGCTGACGCCATCAAGATGGGCCGGGCAGAAAAGAGACTATAAATATAACATCATAACTTCACTTTTTGTAAGCCCTAAACCCTAAGGTCGATTCCTGGGTTTAGGTACGTGTTTTTCCAGTAACTTAGAGGGTTTCAATCACTCCATAAACATCTTGTAATGGTTTGTTGATTCTATCTTAATTCATGTCTTCAATTATCATTATTGTTGCTTGTTCTTCATTAATTATGCTTGGCTAATTCATCTTGTGTCTACTTATGATTGTGTGAAACTTGTATATAATTGATTAGATCTTATTGATTCCTTGTTGATGTTTGTGTCTATCTTCATCAATTAAGGTGTGACAACTTCAATAGGTCTAGTTGATTTAGCTTATAATTCTTGATTCTTGTTGTCTCTTGTTTGGTTGATTGAATTCGATGTTAGGCTTAAGAAAATTGGCAGACTTCCAATTGGTAACTTGCTTGAACGTCTTAAGAAACATGATCGGAGGTGTACTACGATTATATGGTTGTATTTAGTGCGTAAGAGAATTCTAATGATCCCATGTTAGGAGCTTCTAACGGCTCGACATAGGAGTGAAGTAGGAACTTATAGAGTTAGGGAATATTATACACGGCCCTACGAATGGTATTAAGGAATACAACCCGTTAATTAAAACAAGGTGTGACAATTAAATAGGTAGAATTGGATAGCTAGCAAGGAGTAACATATCATAGGTAGACATGCTTCACTTCTCTTATAGAACCCTAGTTTAATTTCCTACACATTAGTTTAAGTAGTAGCTTTTGGGTTAGTTGATTAGCAACTAATTCCGCCCCTTCTTCCAAAACCCGAGATTTTTACTTGCTTTCCAAAAAAATATAAAAGTACAAAAAGAATCATCCCTCACCTCTAGACATAGTTAGATTAATTTCAATCCTAACGACACTATTCCTGAGTTGAACGATCAATCCCCTGGTACTTGTCACTATACTATACTACAACGATCAGGTACGCTGCCTGGTGGGGGTTGTAAGCTTCTCAAGATCCCTTGAAAGATAAAACCTGTTGCGAAGGCGCAATTCCCATGTATCAATAGTCACCAAATTTGATTAAACGCAGGATTCAGTTGAAAATGAACCTGAAAATGGAAAAAAGAGCCAACAACCTGATTTGTACAATATACGAAACTCCTACAAAACCAACCAAAAACACCTTTATACAAACACACAATCCCAATCCCTAACCTCAAACACTACTATCTATTTCTATTTTTTTACTAGCACAACTCATCACCCAAACACTCTTTGCTGAAATTATACAAAGTCCTTTGTTTGTCCGTTGCCATTCCACATCTCAAAAACATCAACCCCTTGGCTGTCCCTACTCGACTCTGATGCCTCAGTTTTGGTTCCTTGCGACTTCCTTAACTTTGCTACAAGAACCCACATGTTAGCAAGCTCGTTTTCAAGATACGCCTCTCTTTGTTTGGATTCTTCAACGGATCTTTGTAGGTCGGATTCTATTTGATCCTTTCCAGACAGCACGGCTTCATAAGAAATCTAGATATTACGCAACCAACCTTACCTATGTAAAGCCAGAAAAAACCCAAGAAAAACGAAATACAAAGAAGTAGAACACATTCACCATACATTAAACTCGGTTGAGAAAAAAAGATTGAATGGAAATTAAGATTGACCAAAAGCGCATTTCTCAATGATTTGAATAAAAGGTCATCATTAGAATAATAACTTTTGTAATCATATGACGCATTAGAGTTTTCATAGAAAATTAGAACAAAAAGTATTTTAATTCAGCCGGACCTGTGTGCATATACTTGTAACCCAACCTGCCCATTTTGCCACCTCTACTTGTAAGCATTTTGTAGCTGTGTGAAAATTACATAATATCTGTGAGTACAAGCAGTTCTAAAGTACGTATTTACTAAAAGTTATACCAATGAGTATATAATGATAGATGAAAACAAGATAATCAAAAGGGCAAGGAAGTCAACGGAAATGTTCATTGAAAATGTGTATTGCGTAAGTTATATATATAGACCTTGGCTTGAAAATATGGACTGACCTTTTCTTGAAGAAAACATGTACTCTGGAAACCGCGTGGGAGAGTATTTCCATTTGCTATTAAATAGCAAATCATGAGACAACAAAGAAGCTACCGACTGACGAAAATGGCTTTGTACTTATACTGGGCAAAGCAGCAAGGAGAAGGAATGGTAGTGGCAATCTCAGATTTGATTCTAGGGTAGACACTAGACAGCAATGAAGGAGCAGGCAGATCAAGCTCCCATGCATTTGCTTGCTTCATTAGAACAAAAACTACTACAGCAAAGCAGAATGTACATTTAAGTTATAAGCTAATCAAGACATAAGAGTTTCACTCCAGGTAATTCCTGACCATATAAGTGAAAGCAATTTGAGCTACATAATAATCTTAGAACGTCGACTAACACAAAGCTGGATTTCATTTTCCTCCTTTTTCTTGAACGCATTGACAAAAATAGGCATGACAAGGATTAAATGGGTCATTTTACAGCATGGGCAGGGGTATTTGTTTTTCTAACTCTTTGACTTAGCTCACCGCATCAAACATGGTCAGATAAAAAATCTTCCACTATGTCTCTTATGTTGCCACGAAATTTATTACTGTAGTTATAAGTAGCAGATATTTTTGGAAAGAGGAAAAATTAAGGGATCCTGTAATTTCTAAGGTGAAGCTTAGTGCCGGACGAAGGAAGTCATAGAACTAAGTCTATTGTATAAAGAGTAATATGTAAGATTTAAAAAATAAAAATAAAAATTAAAAAATAAAAAAAAAGTAAAAAAAAATCACCTGATAGAATTATAAATGCAAAAATCGCCGGCCAGCAGCATTTAGTGAAACAGCAGCACTAGTTTTATATGAACAATCACAACAACCTATGATCAAAACTTGAAAAGTTAAGTACAATAAACTAATGACTGATACTGTATACAAGTTAAGTCTGTTGAACTTACAGTAACGTCTCGTACCAACATGTATGCGACAAGCAAACTGAGTTCAAGGAATCGTTGTACCATGATAAAAGCAAATTAGGAAATATGTTAAGTTAAATACAATAAACTAATGACTGACATTGTATACAAGTTAAGTCTTTGTGCTTCTTGTGTAGCCAAACTTGCCAACATTAACTCAAGTCCCAAAAAAGTCTACCAGTAACAGAACGTTGGTCTCCTCGAATCCCTGACTTGGGGTCCAAAGTGCATGTGACGAGTCCACTTCGATTGTACGAGAATACAAATTAGGAAATATGTGAAGACCGGATGAAGCGTCCCATGCAAGGGCTACTGATGGAAAGTAGTGGAGCTTGCAAAGTTCTTCAAAGCAAATATATATGGAAACGACTAATGATCTAAAAGGTTTAAGCAATTAAGCCAAAATGTTTTGCAACTTAAGGCCACCCTTAATGTTAAATTTCAATTCATACGGTTGGAAAATGTGGTCAAAGGTGTTCTGACAATTGTTGTTGTCATCATGTGTACTAATATGAATTGAAAACAAAATTAATAAATGGTTTTATTTTAATTAATAAGACGTTAGTGAAATTAATTTTGTTAATTAATGGTGACCGTTTCATTCATCCCTATTTCTTATAAATTGACTTATTGTTTCATTTAAAGAATACTCAAGAAACACTATTCATATCCTCTCATTTCGTTAATCTTGCTTCATTGTGTATTCGTTCGTAATAAAGTGAAGACACGTATTAGTTCGCTTTGATAACCCGTTTGTGCTAACGGGGTTATATATTGTTGTTGTATCCTGGAGATAGACGTTCACGATTCTCAAGCATCGTGAAGACACGTATTACTTCGCTTTGATAACCCGTTTGTGCTAACGGGGTTATATATTATTGTTGTATCCTGGGAGATAGACGTTCACGATTCTCAAGTATCGTGGAAATGACGAATCTGTCTTAAAGAAACTGTGAGCTTCACAGGCCTCAACATTTTCCTTACTTGTGTTTTTGAGTCTTAGCAATCAAAAGAATTACGGTACTCTTTTCTACACTTCATGTTCTCATGTTATTGTTTATTTGTCTCTAGTAGCAATACACACCTTAACAGTGGCGTAGCCAGGATTTCACTTAAGGGTAGGCTGAGATGTACCATAAAACAAAAATACAAACCGATCATTATTTCTATAACATAAGTGGTAAACAAATTAGCAAACAGTTGTAATATAAATTTGCCTTTGGTTAGACCAAAATGGCTTGAATTTGTCTGACTTGTAATGAGCTAATACAAATACTTGTATAATATACATTATTACATATCTTCATGGGTGGGACGTAGCCCACCAAGGAACCCATATAGCTATGCTTGTACACCTTAATATATATAACACTTACTACCAATATACATGTCATCAAGAGTATTGAATTAGTTTAAGTTTAGGAGATGAATGTCTAATCCCATAACAGGGAAGCAGATTTGTCACTAGAAGAAAGTTTTTTCTTCTATTTGACCTCGGATTATCAAAATATTTGATATACTCCGTATTTAGGAGAAAATAAAATAACAGACTATAGGATAAAAGATAAAACGTCATTTAAGCAAATATTTGACGTAACTAAGGATTTTAGCCACCTTCAGATGCTAAGGGGGAAACTGTCGATTCCAACTATTGAATTCAACTCAGTATAGTACCTTAAAATTAGGCACATGCCTAAATGAAACATACTACAAAAAAATGTCAACAATAATTGAAATATGCAAAGCAGCTACAATCTATACTACTATATAAAGTGTTTAGGACATTTTAAATAAAGAAGTCTTAAAAATTTTAAGACCAAAAACATTTCTAATAAAAGTAACCCGCTAAAATTGTGACCACCTTTTTAATAGTTTGATGAAAAATTGAAAGTTGAACACTTATTAACTTGTAACATTCGTGTATATTAATGCTAAAATTAATGAGATAATTAAAATACTCTCACTAAAAAGTAATTAATATAGCACTTGGTACAAAATAATAATGTATCAAAAAACACTTGCTATCACCGAAAAATATAATCACATGGGTACTCGCTGCCGCAACGCGCGGGTACCAAGTTATATAGTTGATAGGCATATTCCTTAATTTCTATTTTCATTAGATGTCTTTTGAGTTTGTGTGAAGATCTAGTATCTAATTTTCGATACTAGGATCTACCTAGCATATAGGGCATTACACGTGTATATCTAGATCCTTGTATGTTATTTACTTTTATGCTGGCCTACGTACCTAGCAACATAGCAATAGATTTATGAATTTATCTCGGGAATTAATTGGGAACTGAGTTAGCATGCCGAGTAAAGAACAGCCTGTAGAAGAACAATACAAGACTGCCAACTTAAGGGGTTGAATGGCATAAAATCAAACGATACTATAAGAAACTTAAGAAGTTGACTCGAGCTCGTGAGTATTAAGCTCGACCTCGAGCTCGAGCAGCTCGTTAAAATCTCTACTTGTTAACACCCCTAGTTTACACCATAATTATCAGTTGTTGTATGTGGGTCTGTTTTGAGTTCAAGTTCTTTTTCAGTTGTTTCAATTCCATATTTGAATATTTTGTCGTTAAGTGACTAGAGTGTTTGATCATCCTAGTATCAATGTAATTCAAAGGCCGGCATTCTACTACCTCTTTGTCATTTGGATCTTTGAGATCTATATCAATTTAATCTTATTTTGCTAGAATGTCTTGTGGTTTTTATAATACAAAACTATTCAAGATATGTTAACTATTCAACATATCTTGAATAGTTTTGTATTATAAAAACCACGAGACATTCTAGCAAATAAGATTAAATTGATATAAATCTCAAAGATCCAAATGACAAAGAGGTAGCAGAATGCCGGTCTTTGAATTACATTGATACTAGGATGATCAAACACTCTAGTCACTTAACGACAAAATATTCAGATATGGAATTGAAACAACTGAAAAAGAACTTTAACTCAAAACACACCACATACAACAAACCCCTAGTTTACACCATAATTATCAAAAGAAAGTTTCATGTTGAAATGTAAATGCCTACGTTCAAGCTAGAAATCTCTTAGGGCATATCCGCATATATTAAACAAAACTAGCTGCAACTTATTTCAAAAGCTACTTGCAGTAGCTTTTGGCAGCTTATGGGAGTTTTTCTTTTTATAAGCTTTGTCAAATTAACAAAGATTATTTTTCAAATAATAAGCTTAAGCTCCTATAAGCTTCAGCGCCAAATTAGCCCTTCAATCAGCTTTTGTTTAAGAGCTTAATTTTCTAAAATTTCTCAAAAACTTTGTGATCGGACTAAAGCTCATTTCAGAAAAATTAAGCTCTTATAAGTTGCGTGCCAAACATACTTTTTGTGTCAAGAAAAAAACATGGACTTAGGTTCCATTTTTAAATCTTAGGTTAATCCCCACCATTAAATCAAACTATATAGATGGTGGGGATTTGTCCCTCAGTTTGTAGCAAAAAACTGGTTTGCAAAAGAACTTTTCTCTTTGTTTTATTATATAAAAGATAACAAAATTAATAAAAGCTTTTAAAAATAACGGGTATTACAAAAAGTAAAAACCCATGCGGTAGTATAGTGAAGAGTTTGTAAAACATTACTCAGCCACAAATATATACAATTATACATAATGCCATATCAGTCTATACTCTATATATACGTTCATTACTAATATGAATGCATGATAACATGTCCTGTATGTATTACACAAGGATTACAATTTTCTCAGCAGAGTTGGTATTGCATGCACGTGAACCAAATGAACGATTAAACCAATAAAGAAAACTTAGCATGTAAGTACAGAGATCAAGCATATTGTTTATGAGTCTAACTCGAAAAAAGGACTTACACGCTCATCGCTGGATGAAAACCGAGCTAAGAGATTTTGAGACTCTTCAAGTCTTAAAGTCAAGGCTATTAGCTCGTTTCTCGACTCTTCTGCATCTACATTAACTTGTTTTTTCCATGATTCGGACACAATTAATTGATCCTTCCGTCCTCAAAGCATCCTCGAGTTGAGAAACCTGAGTTTCGAGTTCGATCAGCAACTCTTCCTACACACTTCTTGTACCTGCAACTTGAAACAAGAAATACAACATTACTAATCTTTACTCACCACACACAAAATAGTGTCTCATAATGTCATCATTCACGCAAAGAAAAAAGTTTTAATAATGAATTTTAAAAAATTAATGCCAACTTTGTACTCCCTCCGTCCCATAAAAACTGTCCAGTTTGACTTTTCAGAGTCAAACCGGTTTAACTTTGACCTTAAATATTTTTTATGTGTTATGTAATACTTAATGAAAAATTATACCAATGAAAAACACACTTAAAACTCAATCCATTCATATATTTTTCATCAAGGATTATATAATACCCACAAAAATAAATAAGGTCAAAGTTGAACCAGTTTGACTTTGAAAAGTCAAATTGGACAGTTTTTATGGGACGGAGGTAGTAATATTTTAGCTTTTAAAGTTACGATTTTTTTCCTAATAAGTACTAAGGTCCCATTTGTTTTGCTAATTACGTACGATAAATAAATGCTACCCAGAAATTGAAAATGATAAAATGAATTTGACGGTACCTAGTCTAGTCGTATCAAGCTGTATATGAGGTCTTGTTAATCAATGTTACGAGTTCAAGTCTTACATGACATATATGTAAAATATTTGCATCGTAAGTTACGTTTAGCATTTAGAAAGAAAAAAATAATAATAATAAAAAATAAATAAATAAATAAAAGAAAAAAAAAGAAAAAAAAAAAAAAAAAAAAACTTGATAACAATGGGGCCTCTTGTTGATGAGTAATCGAAAATTGGAGGACTTCTAGTTTTCGGCGAAGAGTTGGTTTCCAGACTAGTTGTCTTGAATTGCCGAACTGCACGACAAGAGCTCTATAGACACCACAAATATGGTTATCAAATCGTTAAACATGGTTATCAAATCATTAAGTGATTATTATATCATTAAATCACTAAATAAGGTTATCGAAAATTAAATTGACCATTTAAAGCCCATTTAAACCTCATCAAAAAATGGGGGTTATAAGTAGTCATATGAAGTTAGGTTAAAGCCGTCAGCAATGGAACAAGAGCAGCCGCACGAAGTAGCCGTTCACCAAGAGGCCGTTCACGATATACGCCTTAACATGAAGGATATCACTAAAGAGGCCATTCACGATATACGACTTAACATTGAGGATATCACTAATGCTATACGAGTCGTTGTTAAGTGGGTATTAATTTCATATTGATTCAATGTTTTATTGACACGGTTGAGTATTATTTTAGGTTTTTAAAGTTGTGGTTTTGTGTTTTTCATGAAAGTTGAGAATTCACCTATAAGAAATAATAAACATTTTTCAACATGTGCTTCTTATCTGTTGGCCATTCTTACAACTTCGTATAGTTGGCTTCTTACTCGCACCGAGGTTCAAAAGCTAACAGGTAGCTTGGGTGTGAAGATTGCTATTGTTGTGTTTGTGTTGGGTCTACTTACTTCCATGGTTCTTATTGTGATGGGAACGTTTAGTCGTATTGACATGATGAAGAGCTGGTTGTCCTATCTCTGTTTATGGACATTGATAGTCTGTACTTTCGCTTCTCCAGCCATGGTTGCCGGGGAGTTAATTCTCTCTTATTGGTTGCAAATTGTTTTATGGATTCTTATTGGAGTTGGGGCCTTCTTGGTCGGTGGTTATTTGCTTCATAGGATTTTTCCTAATGCCTATGGCCAGTTTGCCAACTTTTTCCACTGCAGTGATTGATAGGGTTTTTTGTTTGCTATTGATGTTTGAATATTTTATTCAGTAGCTTACAATCAAAGTGCCGTAATTTATTCGGAGTTTTGCGAAAATATATACCATATTGTTAAATTTTATGATCTATGATTGAAAAAGGTCATCAAATAAATGTTAAAGCATCATAGTTCATTTCATCATAATATAATAGATGTTGGAATATGCTCAATGCACATTACATAATTATATGACTAAGTATATATATGAAAGCCTATGGTCACACAAAAGTACACTTAGATTCCCTAAGTTATAATATAAATTATATATTTATGTTATAACAACACCAAAATGATTTATAAGTCATTTTTACTTAAGTATTTATTTTATAACATATTAATAAATACAGTAATAGGTTAAAAGACTTATTATTATTTATTGTATTATGATTAATAAATAAACTAGACAAATCAAAGATTAGGAAAACTCTAATTTACCCTTGTGTTTGGTCGATCAAAAGAAGGGAGAAATAGAAGTTTTACTTAACTTGGTGATCAAGTTAAGAAGTGTTGTGATACAATCATAATCCAAGGTAATACGAAGAAAATACGTATTCTCAGGTCGTTTTCCCAACGAATGAATGAATGGAATTTCGGTTCGAGTCGAGATTGTGTTGTGAATAGTGAAAATAAGAGATTTTTGGATTTTTTTTAAACTAAGATAATAAAGCATAAAATAAAAACAAACAATTAAGCATATAAATCAATTAACAAAAGCACAATAAACCTAAAACGCAAATTAAACCTAGAAACGCGAAGAAACGAAAACTTAAAAGCACCTGAAACTTAGAAAAATGCTCCTAAAAACTCAAATTTATTTTTAAAAAGTCCTAAATACTTTTAAAAAAATCAGGAAAAAGATTTGTATTTTTCTGATTTATATTTTAATTTTTATGAATTAAAAACTATTTAAAAGGAATAAATGATGAAAAATAGCAAACTTAAATGAAAAAATCTCAAAAATTTCAGAAAACTATTTTAAAATTTTATAAACTAAATAAGAAAAGAAAATTTTAGAAAAAGTGAAATCTAAACTAAAAACGCAAAGTTACGGAAAAATCCCGGGCCTTAAAAGCAAAATGATTAAAACTAATCCCTAGAACTGAAATTCTAACTTTCTTAAGATCTATATGACTAAAGAAATTTTTGAGAAAAAGTTATATATATATATATATATATATATATATATATATATATATATATATATATATATATATATATATATATATATATTCTCTTTTTATGAATCAAATACTAAAATGAAGAAATTATATGATTAAAAATAGGAAATTAATTTGGAAAATTATGAAATTTTGCTGAAAAGTCTATTATACTAACCTAAATCTAGGAAAAATGAAAAATTGGAAAAAGCAATAAGGAATAAGCTAATAATAAGCAAAACTGTTAATAAGCTAATAAGGGCAACACTTGGTTAAGAATTAAATTTGGGAAGGTAAACACTGAGAAGACCCTAGGGCAGTTGGTGTGTGAGTGGTGTGTTGTGGTATGGGTAAAGGGTTAAGGTCAGAGGTTCGAACCCTGGCCTTAAATTTTTATAAAAACTATATTTTTTTTTTCTTTTTAAAATCTATTAAATACCGAAAATAAGTAACTTTTCAAAAGAGAAATTTTTTGAAGGGTTTTTCTAGCTTGTGCCCTGGAGGCACAAGTTAAGTACCCTAAAAAGACGACGGGACCCACAAAAAAAGACATTTAGGCTCACAAAAAAGTACACTTTTCAAATAAAAGATGTGGGTCCGGACGTCCTTTTTTTTGGGTCCCGTCGTCCTTTCGGTGTGCTTAACTTGTGTCCCCGGGGCACAAGTTAGAAAAACCCTTTTTTGAAACTTAAAATAAGCCAGGAATAAGCAGAAGTTCCCAACACAAAAGACTTAGAAGCTTAACAGAAAAATAAGTGAAAAATAAAATAAAACTACACTAAGAGCTGAAATATGAACTAATAAGAAATATGAACTAATAAAGCTACTAGGATTCTAATGTAACCTCAAAAAGCTAAAACTAAACTAACAAGCACGTAAAGAAAAGCTAATAAGCACAATAATAAGTAATAAGCTAAGTCCTAATCTACTAAACCAAATAGCCACTCAGCCTTATTTGGAGTCTTGAAATAAGCTCCTGATAAGCACTACTACCCTAAATAAGCTCAAGTAAATCAAGATAGACATATAAACTAGTAATAGAGCAATAATCAGACCATATAGAGCTTAAATGAACTTCTAAAATAACCCAAATAGACAGCAACTCAGAACAGTAATAAACATGCAGGCAGACAAACAGCTTAACATGGACTTTTTGAGCTTAAAATTAAGTTGGCTAAGGTATGAGCTAAGTTCTAAAAACTGAAAACAGATGAAGATTGTACTCCAATTAACTAAGAAAACCACTTTTAATGGATTTTGAAACTTATTAAGCACTAAAAATTCATCTGGTGTAAGGGCTATTGAACACTTTGTTTTGGTTTTTGTAATTTAGACTCAGAAAAGGAAATTGACTCCAAAACTATTTTAAAACTAAACACGTAACATAGTAACCAAGAAAAACAAAACAAAGAAAATAGACCATGTTGAAACAAAGTTGAAAGAGTCTACTAGAGATTTGTCTTTGTTTAAATTTAAATCTGGCGCGGTTGTTACGTTAGTTTTGTTTATTATGTTTGATTTGATGAACAGTTTGCATGAAGGGAGAGTTGTCGCTAAGTTTCCGTTTGTTCCGTTTAAGATTGTTGATGAAACGAAAAGTGTATCACTTTTAGGGGGTCATTTAAGGCCAAAGTCGTGATTATTTGATCAAATATTGCCCTAAATCGTTCCTTTTGTCATTTTAGGTGCTTTTGAGAGGAAATTTACAAAAGGAAGCATTTTGGACGTTTTTTGAGCGAAAAAGTGAAGAAAACGACAAAGTCTCAAAATCATGCTGAAAATTGTACCTGACGGCATCACAGGTTGCTAGTGACGGCGTCAAGACTTGACAAAGAGGTGGATAAATCAAATTACACGTGACGCGCCAGAGAGGTTTTTGAAGATTTATACATGACGGCGTCACCAAGGCCATCAAGAGTAAATAGCACATGACGGCCAAAACCAAGTTTGTACATGACGACGTTAGAAGTGGATCTAGGCAATACGAGTATTATTTTAGCGGCGAGTTAATGGCGTCAGACCCTAATCTTGAATCCGTCAGATTGTAAAATCTATATATACATTTCTAGTTTTCATTCATTGTGTGCAATTTTAAAGGGAGAAAACCCTAGACGAATTTTACTGCAATTTTGAGGGTTTCAACCCCTTGTTTCATCCATGCTTAATTGAAGATAAGTCTTCCAACAAATCATTCAATATGTCTATGTGTTGTTTGATTATATCTTCTGCTTGTATTCTCTTTAACATGCTAGGCTAGGTTTTCTTTGTGTTTGCTTAGATATAATGAAACTTAGATATTGATTATTGGTTGGTTGTTTGTTTATAATTGTTGTGGATGAATGAATTCGATGTTAGGCTTAAGAAAACTGGCAGACTTCCAATTGATAACTTGCTTGAACGTCTTAAGAAACATGATCGGAGGTGTACTATGATATATTGGTTATACTTAATGCATAGGTAACTACTAATGAGGCCATGTTAGGAGCTAGTAGTCGGCTCGACATAGGAAGAGGTAGAAGCTTATAGAGTTAGGGAAGATCGTACAAGGGCCTACGAATGGTATTAAGGAATATAACCCGTCATCCATGCAATTGTAACAAACTAATCAACCGGTAAAAGATAGATAGGGAGTAGTGAAATCTAAGTAAATACGTTTTCTCTCATTATTGTTTTCGCCACAATTAGTTTGAGTTTATTTTATTTTATTTTGATTGCATCTTTAGTTATTTGGGTTAGTTGATTAGCAACTAATTCCGCCCACTCCTTCAAAACCCGAGATTTTTACTTGCTTTCCATAAAATATAAAAATACAAAAAGAATCATCCCTCATCTCTAGACCTAGTCATCTCTAGACCTAGTTTAAGTGAGTTTTAACCCTAGCGAACACTATTCTTTGAGTTGAACGATCAATATTCCGGTACTTGTCACTATACTATACTACAACGGTCAGGTACACTGCCTGGTGGGGATTGCAAGCTTCTCAAGATCCCTTGAGAGGTAAAACCTTTTGCGAGGGTGCAATTCCACGCATCAATTGTTCAAAAGATGAGTCATACAGGGTTGAGAGGAGATGATTATACGGATTGTTCTATGGTGTTTTTGTATTTTTTGTGTTCGATCAGTATTAGAACGAATTTGCAAAAGTTTTTAGGGTTTTCACCGCCTCGTGGAGTTGCCGGTGATTGTTTGTTTACTGTTCCAAGACTAATTGATGTAGTGAGATCGATCTAGGGATACATTGGTTTATCACTTTTTGTATAGATTTTATTTTATTCCAACATTGTTTTGCCTATTTAGTTTTGTCATAAGTAATGTAATATCTAGTGCATTGTTTCGAATAATTTATTACATTGTTTTGATCTTTTCAGATTGGAGATTGCCCGTGATTTTATTGATTTAACTTATGATTAGAAACCGTCACTCTATTTAGATTGCAATGAAATCTATAAGCATATAGTTATATCAAGCTGCCCATAATGGATTCAGTCGTCATCCAAAATAACCAATGGTTGACACTTGAACTCGCTTAACTTTACAGGTTCTGGCGCAGGAGGCCGGGTGGCCAAGGCAAGTCAAGTCGATTCGCTTGAAAATTGTTTAAGCAGCGTTTTGCAAAGCTCGCGCCATAAAGGGCCTTATTGATCTTATGTTTCATATGGAGTCTTTCTAGTTGAGCTAGGTCTATTTGGGAAAATTTTCATATAATACTTTGCAAGTGTTGGTAAAGAATTTTTAATGTGCATAATCAAGTCGAGCCTAACTCGAAAATTAATTCATTGAGCTTGAAAATTGACACTGAAATAAAGATTTAGTTGAGTTTTATTCCTTACTATCAAAGACTGATTCAACCTCAAGCTGCTTGAAAATGTTTTTTAACTTGGCTTGATTACACCAAGCGAGAGAGCCTGTAAATAGACTCCTACTATGAAATGTCCTGGATTTGCCACAACACCTATTGATTTACTAATCTTTAAACCAAACATGTTCTGATTTAAAAAAGCAAATTTTCCTTCGGACACTACGACCACCATTGTGTTTATTCATATCAGGGCCACATAGTCACCACATAGAACCTGAAAATGGAAAAAAGAGCCAACAACCTGATTTGTACAAATTTTTAAGTTCCTACAAAACCAACCAAAAACACCGTTATACACAAACATACAATCCCAATCCCTAACCTCAAACACTACTATCTATTTCTATTCTTCTACTTGCACAACTCATCACCCAAACACTCTTTGCTGAAATTATACAAAGTCCTTTGTTTGTTTGTCGCCGCTCCACATCTCAAAAACATCAACCCCTTGGCAGTCCCTACTCGACTCTGATGCTTATTTTAGGTCCAAAAGCTATTTTTCATGGTAGAAACCACTTACTTATTTTATTGTTTACTGTTCGGTTATGAACCTTAACATGATGCCTTGAAATTTATTTGGCGAGCTTTTTCTCATAAAATTTAACAAAATGGTATTTGTTTTCGCAAACCTCTAAATAAATTACGGCACTTTGATTGTAAGCTACCAAATAAAATATTTAAACATCAATAGTGAACAAAAAACCTATCAATCACCGCAATGGGAAAAGTTGGCAAACTGGACAAAGGCATTAGAGAAAATCCTATGAAGCAAATAACCACCAACCAAGAAGTGTGAACCAAGTAATCTCGTTCTAATGCTTCTTATGTAATATTATAAACACGAAGGACCAATAGTGTTAGTTATATAGTTTGTAACTGAAAAGTAGTTATTGGCGGTTATAAAAGTTAGTTACAAGTTAGTTAGAATTCGGTTATTACCGAAAGGACATGATGGTTCAATCATACCGATTGGAACCTTATATATACATATGTAAATACTTGATTTCAATAGTTAGAAAATTCACTTATTCAATTTACTTTGCAACTTATAATATCGATCATAGAATTGGGACAACATTTGGCATCAAGAGCAAGTGGTTTAACGTGACTTTGTTTCTGGATACAAAGAACATACTTAACGATTTGGTCATAAGAAGAATACGCTGAAAACATCCTTGGTTTTCAGTTGGAGCGATTTGTTTTCTTTTTCTTCCAAAGAAGACAACGGTTTTGAATAAGGATAGACGCAAAACAGATAGTGCACAATCTGTTTTGCATAGGGGGTTCCAAACGTTCACATCAAACGATATTGGTGGGACAAAACTTGGTTGGTGACAATGAAGGGAAGGAAGGAAATTCTTTATCGTATACAAGGATACGTGAAACAAAGAATAGGAAGCGCTTAGGATCTCTTTTGTGTTTGCTGTTAACGTGACACATGAAAGGAGAAAACAAACACTTCGTTTGGGTACAAAACGAGTGGGAAAAAACTTTGTGAAACCGGTTAGAACAAGACATAAAGTAAAAGGAAACACGGGAAACGTTGTTGTTGAAAAGATTGAAGTGTATACGTGGACCAAGAAGGATCAAGGAGTACTCAAGGAAAGTTTGGTGTGGAAAACTGTCAGGACGACACAAGGGAACAACAACAACAGACGAAAAATCAGAAACAAACACCTTGTTTGTTTCGGTGTGGGTTACCAAGAAGTGGTACCAAAGTTTGTGTGTAGGAAGGTTGTTGATTTCAAAACAAAGGAAGAAGAAAACACGTAGGATACGTTGGGCAACTGAGATCAAAACAACACACAAGGAGAAGAATTTGGCAACGTGTAGTGTGGTATAAGGAAGCAAGATTTTGTCTTTGGCTTGTCGAATACAAATATAATTTGACAACAAAACAAAACAAGAAAGGAGGCCGTGACTTTGTTTGGGGTTCAAGAAAGAATTCGAAGGAAAAACAAAGCAAGGAGGCCGTGGTAATTTGTTTAGACTCGTTGGGTACAAAAAAAAAAACAATTCGACAAAAAAAAAGGAACCGTGGTACTTTTTGATTCGAAGCAAAAAAAGGACAACAACATTAAAAAAATCCGAGAGTTTGGTTGTGGTCTGAAGTCGAATCAGAAAGGAGACAACGTGGCGAGAAGAAACAAAATGAGAAGGGAATAACAACAAACGTTGGTAAAACAATTTTACTAACGAGACAAAGGGAATTCACTTGTGTCTTAACACAAAATATCAAGGTCACAAGTTTATTTTTTCTAGGTTTCTAGTTTATTTGAATAGTATAGAATTATTATTTTGTACCATTAGGAAATCCCCGAGAACTATTATTGATCCCGTATTACTAGGATTCCCGGAAACTACATATATATTCCCATATTAAAAGAGATACCATACTAGGAAGAATAATTCCCATACGCACTAGAAAGTGAAGATAATAAACACCTTTAAGATGGTTGGTGACGATACGACAAACACATCGAACACAGTGAAACCCATAATACTTATCGCACAATATCAATGCCCTAAGTTGAAAAACACAAACTACACGGTATGGGATATACAAATTAAGGTTATACTAGAAGCACTTGGTTTGTGGGAAACGATAAGAGGGATGATGCGTGGGAATCGCACCTTGCTTTACCTCTCGAGGGATCTCGAGAAGCTTACAACCCCCACCAGGTAGTGTACCTGATCGTTGTAGTATAGTATAGTGACAAGTACCGGGGGATTGATCGTTCAGCTTAGGAATAGTGTCGCTAGGATTAGAAAACCTAATTAATAGTTCTAGAGATGAGGGATGATTATTTTTGTATTTTTATATTTTTATGAAAGCAAGTAAAATCTCGGGTTTTGGAAGAGTGGGCGGAATTAGTTGCTAATCAACTAACCCAAAGCTATTATATAATTAAAATAAAATAATGAAAATGAAAATAAACTAATTATACTAAAGTTGTGAGCAGTAATTGGAGAAATTGTGTTTACTTAGACTTCATTACTCCCTAGATATCTTTTACATGTTAATTACTTGTTACACTTGTATGAATGACGGATTGTATTCCTTAATACCATTCGTGGGGTGGCATACATAACTCCCCAACTCTATGAGCTCTTATCTCCTCCTACACCATGACCCAGCACAACTATAGGGATTGTAAACAGTGGCTCATGCCTTAAATACAACCAATAAAGACCTAGTACGCCTCGGTTCATGTTTCTTAAGACGTTCAAGCATGTTACCATTTGGAGATCTGCCAGTTTTCTTAAGCCTAACATATAAATCATTCATTCAAAACAAGAATAGACAAGTAATCAACACATAATCAACATCTAGGTTTCATTAGATCTAAGCAAACACAAAAGAGATCTAGCCTAGCATAATGGAATTGAGACAAGAACAAGATATAAACAACCAACACATAGACATATTGATTGAATTGAAAGTACACTTATCTCAATTATAATGCAAGGTCTCAAGGGTTTGGAACCCTTGAAAAACCTGTAAAAGAGGCACCAAAATCGTCTTTAGGGTTTCACCAAAACTTCTCTTCTTTTAATGAAAAAACTAGAAAACTATATATAGGAAAAACAGGCTGACGGCGTCAAGAGTTACTTGTGACGCCGTCACCTCGCCGCCATATACTTCCTCGGACGGCCTTGATCCACTTATGACGGCCTATGTGACGCCGTCACCACCCACGGTATTTTATTCTTGCCACTTTGACGCCGTCATGAAGCCTTCTGACGCCGTCACCACCTACGATGTTTAATTCCTCATGTCTGACGCCGTCAAGATGGTGGTCTTGACGCCGTCACCTTGTATCTTCAGCATGGAAATTTGGTACTTTGCCGTTTTCTTCACTTTTATGCTCCAAAAACGTCCAAAATGGCTTCTTTTCCAGAATTCATTCTCCAAACACCTAAAATCACAAAAGGAACGATTTAGGGCAATATTTGATCAAATAAAGACGGATTCGGGCTTAAATGACCCCCTAAAAACGGATCATTTTTCGCCTCATCATATACCCTTACACTTGAGATTTGCTTGTCCTCAAGCAAATGAGCTTTTATTCTACTCAAAAGACAAGTTAGGGGTCATTTAACACTAATATAAAAGTAATTACAACAAATAATCGTTCCACTAAAGACCAATAGACAAGCACGGAGGTCATACACAAGCACCTCACAAATAGTGTTTAGATACTCACATCTCTCGGGTGTAATAAAGTAATATAACATTATGGAAATGGAAGATATCTCTCACTACCTGTCATAGCAAAATAGATTACCATAGGCTTGGGAAAGGATCAAACCTCCACCACATGGCGTAAGCACCTAGGATAAACTATCAAAGAGGTCTTTTAAAGGGTTATAACGTTAGGTGTAGGGATATGAATTACACGGTTTTGTTGGATAAAGGAAGTTTTACTGGTGGCGAGTTAACAATCTCGGTTAATTACATGTACAAGATGGCGTTGCTAAGCCAAGACTAGACTCGACTTAAGCTAATAAATGAAAAATAACAAAAACATAAAATGAACATAGAATGAAAACGGGATGGTAGTCCGTATGTTTTTTTCTCTTTTTCTTTTCTATTTTTTTTTTCTTTTTCTTAATTTTTCGATTTTTTTTTTTTTTTTTTTTTTTTTTTTTTTTTTTTTTTGCATACACTCTTACCCTACCATCCGAAATAATACATCATAGGGGATGAGAATTCCCCTTACACTTGAATCTTTACATACTTTACAATTAACTAATCTAATGACTCGAATTAAGAAAATCAAAACACTTGGAGCACTTTTAAGATTAATGTTCATATGGGGGTAATAAATGATGTTCTTCCCCATTACTCCATAAAATAAGTACTTACCCATGAGTCTCAATCGTCCCAAAACAATATGTACAAGGATATGACTCGACTTAGCAACCATGTAATCAATTAGAAAGTTAACTTAGGGTTTAACAAATAACAATAATGCACTAAAAATGAGCGCATACACGGAAGGCTAAGGCGATTTGGGTGTACATTTAAGTGGGGTGTAACAAATTCTTTCTTTAAGTAAAATGCTTAAAGTTAGAAACGAAAAGATAGGCTCGGAGGGGTGTACTAGGGGTATCGTGTACTAAAAATGAGTACAACGCAAAGGGTGTGGGAAAAATTAGTTGACTTAACTAGCCAAGTAATATGACTTAAAGGGTCAAGTAATTATAATACGGGTTTAACACAAGGGTGATCCTAATGCCTCTTATCATGTAGTAAATCCTACCACACGAATGTAGTCTCACTAGCGGTCTCGGGATGCATCACTAACGCAAGTTCTAGAATCTAAATGCTACCGGTACACTCATAAGCACTAATAGTAAATGCTTTTCCTATCAAAACTAAAGGCGAACCTCACATTTTTGGGTGGAAAATTTTTCTGAATATACGGTTATGTGCTAGTCATACAACCTCCTATCCATGAGACGCTTGCTATGGCTAAAGTTTCACTCCTAAATGTTGTAAAAAATTTTAAATTTGGCGCTAAAATTACACTAACAAGTATTTCTCATAGTTTTATTACTCATCTACTATCAAACAAAACAAACTCAAGCGAAAGTGCATATGTAAGGTATCATCTTTTTACCCTCCCCTTACACTTAAGATGAACATTGTCCCCAATGTTCAAGTAAAGAATGTAAAAGTTAAAAAGTAAAGAGAATGAAATCAAATACTCCCCTAATTCGCTCGGTATGGATTTTAGGTTGGCCAGGTTAAATCTTCCTCCAAGAAAACGAACAATCAAAGCTTCCCTTCCAGAATATAAATCATCTTCTTGTCACAAATAACCTGTAAATCCTGACAACAATAGACAAGGCAACCTCGCGTAAAATCGGCGGCATCCTATATAAGTTACTAAATCCTAAAAAACAAAGTAAGATATAATGCTTGTGGAATGAAGTTTGCAGATTTCCTGGAGATTATAAAACTTAATAATTTACAAAAACTATAAGACTCCGTTAGAAAAACAAAACCGGTAAAATTTCCAGATTTTAACTCCTGACGCCGTCAAGAGCAATACCCTGACGCCGTCAGAATGGACCTGCAGAAATTCTTATGTTAAGTTTCCGGAAAATTTCTGGAAAAACTTTGTCCTACTTCCTGGAAAATCCTGAAAAACTTCATTATGACTCAATACAAGCATTTGACTCTAACAAATACGAATATACATGTTCATTAAATATTGTGGAGAATCATGATCGGTTTGTTTCTTAAAAACATATTTGGGGTTTCCCCTTACACTTATCTTTTGCAAAAATACCTTTAGGTTGAAGTTAAGACTAGGCTAAACAACATAGTAAAGTATTTTCACGTTTTAGTAGAGAAACATGATCAACCAACAATAAAAATAAAACATGCATACGGAAGCAAATAACAATCAAACAAATAAAAATCACACAAAACATGGGTTGCAAAGATAAATCATCAATAAAAATTAAAAGCTAATCGTGCATAATACTAATTAAAAGAACAGAAATGAAAATTGTTCAAAGCCAACAAAGGCCGAATCCTAAACTATTACAAACCAAATGTTTCAAATCGTACAACCAAAAATAAATTGTTCAAGAATCACAGATATCAAGATGGATCACTGAGGGGGAGGACCAAAACGATAATCATAGCCTGGTGGGAGGTGTCCAGTGTACCCATAGGGAGGGTAGTCAGTCTCTCGGCCTGGGAAGGGGTCAATCTGCAGGTGAGGCTCAAGCTGATCTCGGGTGGAGAGGTGCTGCATCTGGCGGACGGTATGATCATACATCCAGTCAAAGCGCTGGTCAGTAGCAGCTCGCCATGTGTCCATCTGACCCATCCAGGCACCCTGGTGTGCCTGCCAGTCTCCCCGACTCATGTGTCGGTAGTAATCAGCCGTCCCCTCCTCATACTCGGCAAACTGATGCTGCTGGGGCACTCCCTCATTATCACCGTCATCATCCTCATTATCAGCCCCTACGTACCATATGTAGGTACCATCCCCCATCTGCATCACAATGCTCATCTGCCTAAGGGATTTCGCCCTCACTACCCTGCAGTTCCCACAATCGCTCAAGTACCCTATGATCTGAGGAGTAAGAAGACCATAGGAACGAGCCAACCGTGTGACGAACATCCCCCCATAAACCTTGTCGATATCCCTCTCACCCACACTGGTCCTCAACTAACTGGCCACCCAAAACGGGATGTTGCAGTAGACATCCTCAGAAAAGATGGTGTACAAGTAGAATAAGTCCGAAGCAGTGATACGGTGAGTGGTGCCATGACGTGCAGACAAGCTGTATGTGATGCACCTGTGAACTAGCCTAACAATGGGGTCCCTGATCGATGCAGCCCCAGTAGTCGAGGTATAAGCCCCATTCCCTATGTTTGGCCAAAAGGTAACACACCTCATCTCATTCCGCTGAGTCTCTCCATGTAACAAATTCAGCAGAAAAGCCCCATCAACCTCCTCACTAGTATATAGCCCAAGCCTCCAACCAAACTCAGCCACAGAACAAGACCTCAACTCTCCCCCTAGCCTAAAATATATCGTGGTGCCCCCCATATCTCCCCTAGCCTCAGCTTGATCAAAACGGAAGGTCGCAAAGAACTCCCGTACTAACTCACTATATACCGTCTCTCTCAACCTAAACAATCTCTCCCACTGCGGTCCCGCAAACCCATCTGTGCGGAACCTCCCTACAAATGCAGCCTCCAACCCATTGGTTCTCAGAAAATCCCAGTCAACCACCGCCCCAGCATCGATATGGTGGTTGCACAACTCCTCATACTTGGTACTAGTATCCACATCATTGAATTCCCCCCAACTGTGCACTAATTCCCCATAGTTGACCCCTTGAGATCTAGAAGAACTACCCTTTTATTGGCGAGACCTTTTGCTCATTTTCCTGGAAAAAAGGTGGAGTGAATGGAAACGGTTAGAACGCGAAATTTATACGAACTTTATGCAGTCAGACACATCTGACGCCGTCAAGAGCAATTTTTGACGCCGTCAGATGGATCAGAATTATAGCCATGCAAATGCGAGGGAAAAATCAATTTTCAAACTCTTAACCCATTACCCAAACGCTCCTTAAATCAGGAAACAGGGGTGGGGGGTCAAAGAATCCGAGGCATGATGGTTTTTCCCTAAATTAATGCATGATTTGGGTGAGACAACATCATCAAATGGTAACCCCACGATTACGAATCACCAATTGGATGGCATTACGATTTGTTAATGGTGGGTCAAGAATGGGGTTTCGGGCGAAAGGGGTTTTTCAAATTGACGGGTCCTAAGGATAATTAACCGAGAAAAGATGAGGAAAACTTACTTACAAAGTAGAGATCGGAGGCGGAAGATGTCGAATTGGGGGTTTGAGAGTCGGAGTAGTAGCAACACTTGGGTGAGATTTGTGGGGTATGGTTGGAAAGTGATTGGTTTTGGGTTAATATTGCTGATCCGTCGAGCTGACAGCGTCAAGAGTTAAATCTGACGGCGTCAGATGCCCGTGTGGGGTGAGGTTTGGAGTAGTTTCAAGTTTAGTCCCTGCCCTTTGCGTGAATAACTAAACACAAGTAAAACCCATGAGTAGCTATTTTGTTAACAAGGTCCACCAGGGTCGAATGTCTCGTTACTGTCGCGGAAAGAGGTGAGGTAGCATCGGGGGTCGGGTAATGTTTTGGCCAAGTTGATCCTTATGCATGGGTCATTGGCGCGAGAAGAAAGACGTTGTCCAATAGGAGGTTTCAAATCAATGGTATTTATGAGGTGTGACCTCTTTACACCGGGTTTAAAACCAAAAGAACGTTTTTCGGATGAGATCGGAAATGTAGTTCGCAAGCATCCAACGAAAATGCTATTTATTTGCGAGCTTTTCTCCGTATGGGGGTGTTTATGAGAATGGGGGTAGTTAATGGTAAAGCTTTTGAGGAGAATCTCCCGTTGTCCTCTTGGTCAAATACCAAAGAGGTTGACACCTCGAAGACTTTCTCAATTCTTTTAGGTATAGAATTTTCTTTGATCTTTTCTTTGACCCTTGATATGAATTGGTCTGCGAAATTTATAAAGGCGTTATGAGTGCTTTCCATGCGTGCCTCAAGGTGCTGGATTTGCTTTTCCTGATTATCCATGAAGGTTACCATTATTCCTTCGAATTCCTCTTGCCGTGAGCGTTCAGGAAAATTTTGGCTGATAACCGTATTCCTATGTGGATTAGGGTTCCACACGGGTTCAGCGGCTAGTTTCTCAATACTCATCAGTTCTTTTACCAGTTTCTCGATGCTTCCCAACAATTGTTCTTGGGTGGCACGTGCGTAATCAAGCTTTGCTTTGCTCGGGAGCATTGGGTCCTCCCATCCTTCCTCTTCGTATTGTGCCAACTCCTCAAGAACTTTCCAGCATTCGTCAATGCTAAGTCTATCTAGCCTACCCTTGGCTGCGTAATCAATGGCTTTCCTTGTTTGATAGTCAACCTTACCATAAAAGATTTGGATCTGCAGCCATGGTTCGATCCCATGATGAGGAACTTTTCGGAGTAGGTCTTTATATCGGCTCCATGCTTCATAAAAGGTTTCATTTTGACGTTGTTGGAACATCAAGATGTCATTCCTAAGTTTAGTAGTTCTCCCCGGTGGGAAAAATTGAGCAAGGAAACGAGTGGTGAGATCATCCCATGTGGTGATGGATCCCGCGGGTAAACGCTCAAGCCATTGACTAGCTTGATCCCGTAGAGAGAATTGGAATAGGCGTAAACGGGTAGTCTCTCTAGTTTCAACACCTAGGTCTATGGAATCTACGATTTTGAGGAAGTCCTTAAGGTGTTGGTTTGGATCTTCGGAACGAAGTCCATGGAATGCACATCCGCTTTGCACCAACCGGATGGTGTCGGATCGCAAGGGGATCACATTGGCTCCGGTGAGCTCAATGGTGTTTCGGTAGCCTTGGTGGCTAGGTCGGGAATACTCTCCTAAGGTTCGGGGCCTAAGGGGTTCTAATGGTGGGTTTTGTTGTGGTGGGATGATGGGTTCAAAGATGTTACCACCTTCCATGATGTCGGATGGTAAAGAGTTACGAACAAAGGCACGAAGAAATAAGATAGACTAAAGAAGACCTAAAAATAAAAATAAAAATCTTACTAGAAAGGAATCTAGCAAGTAGACCTAATAAAAAGAAATCCTAACCTAGACAATAACTATTCCCCGAGCTGCGGCGCCAAAAACTTGATGCGTGGGAATCGCACCTTGCTTTACCTCTCGAGGGATCTCGAGAAGCTTACAACCCCCACCAGGCAGTGTACCTGATCGTTGTAGTATAGTATAGTGACAAGTACCGGGGGATTGATCGTTCAGCTTAGGAATAGTGTCGCTAGGATTAGAAAACCTAATTAATAGTTCTAGAGATGAGGGATGATTATTTTTGTATTTTTATATTTTTATGAAAGCAAGTAAAATCTCGGGTTTTGGAAGAGTGGGCGGAATTAGTTGCTAATCAACTAACCCAAAGCTATTATATAATTAAAATAAAATAATGAAAATGAAAATAAACTAATTATACTAAAGTTGTGAGCAGTAATTGGAGAAATTGTGTTTACTTAGACTTCATTACTCCCTAGATATCTTTTACATGTTAATTACTTGTTACACTTGTATGAATGACAGATTGTATTCCTTAATACCATTCGTGGGGTGGCATACATAACTCCCCAACTCTATGAGCTCTTATCTCCTCCTACACCATGACTCAGCACAACTATAGGGATTGTAAACAGTGGCTCATGCATTAAATACAACCAATAAAGACCTAGTACGCCTCGGTTCATGTTTCTTAAGACGTTCAAGCATGTTACCATTTGGAGATCTGCCAGTTTTCTTAAGCCTAACATATAAATCATTCATTCAAAACAAGAATAGACAAGTAATCAACACATAATCAACATCTAGGTTTCATTAGATCTAAGCAAACACAAAAGAGATCTAGCCTAGCATAATGGAATTGAGACAAGAACAAGATATAAACAACCAACACATAGACATATTGATTGAATTGAAAGTACACTTATCTCAATTACAATGCAAGGTCTCAAGGGTTTGGAACCCTTGAAAAACCTGTAAAAGAGGCACCAAAATCGGCTTTAGGGTTTCACCAAAACTTCTCTTCTTTTAATGAAAAAACTAGAAAACTATATATAGGAAAAACAGGCTGACGGCGTCAAGAGTTACTTGTGACGCCGTCACCTCGCCGCCATATACTTCCTCGGACGGCCTTGATCCACTTATGACGGCCTATGTGACACCGTCACCACCCACGGTATTTTATTCTTGCCACTTTGACGCCGTCATGAAGCCTTCTGACGCCGTCACCACCTACGATGTTTAATTCCTCATGTCTGACGCCGTCAAGATGGTGGTCTTGACGCCGTCACCTTGTATCTTCAGCATGGAAATTTGGTACTTTGCCGTTTTCTTCACTTTTATGCTCCAAAAACGTCCAAAATGGCTTCTTTTCCAGAATTCACTCTCCAAACACCTAAAATCACAAAAGGAACGATTTAGGGCAATATTTGATCAAATAAAGTCGGATTCGGGCTTAAATGACCCCCTAAAAACGGATCATTTTTCGCCTCATCAAGGGACAAGGCAACGACGGCCTTGTTATATCAAGCGTTGACCGAAGATGTGATTTTACAAGTAGCGGGTTGTAAAACGGCTAAGGAATTATGGGAATCATTAAGGAAAGGACACGTTGGAGAAGAGAGGGTGCAGCATGCATGGTTACAATCATTGATGATTGGGTTTAACTTACTTTAGATGAAGGAAGATGAGACGGTGGATGTGTTTCGGATAAGCTATACGGATATGCCACGAAGGCAAAGGAACTAGGGAGAATATTGGATGAATCACTTTTAGTTAGAAAACTATTAGATTCCACACCAGATAGATTCATTCAGATAGTAGCATCCATAGAACAAACAAGTGATCTAGACGACATCACCATAGATGAGATCACTGGAAAACTCAAGGCGCTTGAGGAAAGGATAAAGCTCCGGAAGGGAGGTCAAGTTGAAAGCCAGGAGAACTTACTATTCGCACATGGCGAACACTCGGGAAAAGGAAAGCGATTTAGTAAATGCGGAGGTAGATCAAATTTTTCACGAGGAAACTGGCGGAATAATAGAAATAGAAACAACTCACAAGGAAGGAACTCAAATCACAAAGGAAACTCAAATAGGTATACAAGTGAGAGGGATTTGAGTAAAGTAAAATGTTTCAAGTGTAACAAATTTGGACATTTTAAAAAGGATTGTAGAGGAACATCAACAACTCAGGAACAATCAAACCTTATCTTAGAAGACGATGAACCATCACTATTAATGACTACGCACGAAACCGAACACGAGGAAGTATTGTTGAATGAAGGCCAAATTCAACCAGGAAAATATGCTTCAACTGATGCAAGCATATGGTATTTAGACAATGGTGCAAGTAACCATATGACGGGAACTAAGAGTCATTTTAAGGATATAGACGAAAGTGTAACAGGACGAGTACGTTTTGGAGATGGGTCGTATGTACAGATAAAGGGAAAAGGCTCTATATTGTTAGGTTCTAGAAACCAAGAACAGAAGAAAGTATCGGATGTATACTATATACCAAACCTCGAGAGTAGCATACTAAGTCTAGGACAACTTACGGAGATAGGTTGTAAGGTCATAATGGACGGAAACAAACTGACTTTGTATGATAAGAGCAAGAAGTTGTTGATGAAGGTAGAAAGATCTAAGAATCGACTTTATAGTATTAGATTACAAATAGACACACCTATATGTTTCTTAGAAAATGTAGATAACCAAGCATGGTTATGGCATGCTAGATTAGGTCATCTGAACTTTGACGATATCAACAAGATGACTAGGAAGGGTCTAGTGG
This sequence comes from Artemisia argyi, assembly GCA_030686995.1. Lineage (NCBI taxonomy): Eukaryota > Viridiplantae > Streptophyta > Magnoliopsida > Asterales > Asteraceae > Artemisia > Artemisia argyi. The sequence goes on from CM060692.1 coordinate 43,582,141, forward strand.
AAGGAATACCAAGAATAAATCATGCTGGACAGATTTGTGATGCATGTTTATTAGGAAAACATAATAGAACACCATTCCTAAACCAAGCTAAATTCAGATAAAAGAACCCGTTGGACTTAGTATATGGAGACCTCTGTGGTCCTATAAGTCCAGCCACACACTCTGGCAAGAAACTTATATTCTTGTTAGTGGACGATTGTACACGTTTTATGTGGGATTACTTTCTGACGTCGAAAGATCAGGCACTTAGTACTTTCAAGGAATTTAGACAGAAAATAGAAATGGAAATGAGAATGAAAGTGAGGATGCTAAGAACAGATAGATGGGGTGAATTTACATCTAATGAATTCACCAAGTACTGTAAAGAGAATGGAATAGCATGACAGTTGACAACACCTTACTCACCACAACAGAATGGAGTAGTGGAGAGAAGAAATAGGACAGTGTTATCAACTACGAGGAGTATGATGAAAGCCATGAAGTTACCATTAACTTTTTGGGCGGAAGCAGTGAAACATGCCCTTTACATACTCAATAGGGTACCTACTAGAGCCCTGGTAGATAAAACTCCATACGAGGCACTCTACAAGAGAAAATCGAACCTGGAAAACCTAAGAACATTTGGATGCACAGCTTATGCAAAGATAACAATACCTCACTTAAAGAAGTTGGACGACAGAAGCATACCAATGATTTACTTAGGAGTAGAGGAAGGATCAAAGGCATGTAGGTTATATGATCCAATAGCAAAGAAGAAACACGTTAGTAGGGATGTTAAGTTTATGGAAATGAAACCGTGGGATTGGAATAATGATGGAGAAGATACGAGTACACAAGAGACATTTTGGGCTAGTTTTGTGGTAGAAGAGATTGACAATGAGAACGCTACACTAGTCAACACAGATATCAATGATAATATTGATAATACATATCAAGAACAAAATGCAATACCAGATCCAGATTTACCAATCACACCACCAACATACACTTACAACCCACACTCAGATGAGGAACAAGAAGCTACTGTGAGTTCATTAGAGAGCTCGGATCAAAGAATTGATGATACACCAGTACGAGGTTTCAAGAATATAACGGAAGTATATGAGAATGCACGTGAAGTGGAAGCAGCAAGTTTATTTTTCACTGAAGATGAACCCCGTAACTACAAGGAAGCATCGGTATAGATAAGAAATGGATTAAGGCCATGGAAGCAGAGTTGGATTCAATTAGCAAAAATAACACATGGACTCTTACTACATTGCTAGAAAATCAAAAGGCAATAGGACTTAAATGGGTTTTCAAAACCAAGAGGGATGCACAAGGAAAGATCATCAGATAAAAGGCACGATTAATAGCAAAAGAATATGTACAAGAAAAAGGAATAAACTTAGATAAAGTATTTGCCCCAGTTGCTAGGGTAGGGACAGTTCGGTTAATATTAGCATTAACAACATACCATGGTTGGCAAGTACATCATTTAGATGTAAAATCAGCATTTTTACTTGGAGATTTGAAGGAAGAAGTCTATGTTACACAACCTGAAGGATTTGTTCAGCAAGTAAATTCAAGAAAAGTCTTTAAGCTAATTAAAGCTTTATATGGCTTAAGACAAGCACCGAGAGCTTGGAATGTGAAGCTTGATCAAACCTTAAGGTCATTAGATTTTAAGAAGTGTAATCTCGAACAAGCAGTTTATACGAAGAGGAACAAGACTTCTACGATTATAGTTGGAGTGTATGTAGATGGTTTGATAATCACGGGCACTCCAAGGCAATGTTTTAAAAATCGCGCCTAAGGCGCGCCTACTTCCTAAATCCCACGAGGCTCTAGCCTTTGGGATTTTTTTAGATCGAGGCTCACGACATGCATGAATCCCATAAAAATCGCAGCGCCTTGGGGATTTTTGCACTTTAGCGCCTTGAGGATTTGTGCGCCTAAAAGATGTAACGGGGTTTTTGCCTTTTTTTCTTAATAGTACGATACATTTTGGGCTTACATGTTATACATTTGGCCCTTTAAGTTATAAAGTATCTAATAACCCTAATATTTTAGAAAATAACTAAAACACACAATCAACAAAGAATTATGTTGTTTTTGTAATCTAATGTCTAAGAATAGTAGCTTATTAACAGATACAAATGTTATTTCTTTAGTGTTAAGTGTTACCAAACAACTATAGATTTTTTGTTGTTGATAGTTGATAGTTTGATACATGGTAATTTGTTAAATTTTATAAGTTATAAACTCATATATTGTAAATTTGAAATGTATATTCATGAATTTAGAGTAGTTCATGGATTCTGATATGCTGCTTGCTTAATATTTTAGGTTTAAATGCAATCTTTGTTAGATGTAATAACTATTAAGTGGCATTATGCATTGAATATTGATATTTTTGTGTTATTTAAGCTGCATAAGTTGTCACATATGTTATAAAAAACCTAAAAGTATAGTGCGCCTCATATTTATGAATCTCGCGCCTTGGTTTGCGCCTCGACTCGAGGCTCTTTGACCTCCTTTGCGCCTTGAGCTTTTTAGAACATTGCTCCAAGGAAGGAATTAGAAGTATTTAAATCCCAGATGGAAGAAAAGTTTGGAATGAGCGACTTAGGATTATTAGCTTATTACCTTGGGATAGAAGTTACACAGACAGGAGGAAAGATTACAATCAAGCAAACAGGTTATATTAACAAGATTTTTAAGGAAACAAGTATGACGGATAGTAATGATACGAAGATACCAATGGATCCTGGTACTAAGTTGGTCAAGGGGGAAGATGGAAACTCAGTTGACGCAACTTACTACAGAAGCTTAATTGGAAGTCTCAGGTACTTACTTCATACAAGACCAGATCTTAGTTACTCAGTCGGACTACTCAGCAGATTCATGCAAGACCCGAAGGATCATCACCTGAAGGCGGTAAAGCAAGTAATCCGATATATCAAAGGAACAAAGGAGCATGGCATAATTTACAAGAAAGAAGGCGACTGCAAGATTACATGTTACAGTGATAGTAGTTATGGAATCAACATCGATCAAGGAAAAGGAACTACTGGATAGTATTTTATTTTGGAGAGTCGCTGATATACGTGGGAATTGCACCCTCGCAACAGGTTTTACCTCTCAAGGGATCTTGAGAAGCTTACAACCCCCACCAGGCAGTGTACCTGATCGTTGTAGTATAGTATAGTGACAAGTACCGGGGGATTGATCGTTCAACTCAGGAATAGTGTCGCTAGGATTAGAAAGCCTACTAAACTAGGTCTAGAGGTGAGCGATGATTCTTTTTGTATTTTTATATTTTTATGAAAGCAGGTAAAATCTCGGGTTTTGAAGGAGTGGGCGGAATTAGTTGCTAGCCAACTAACCCAATTAACTACTAATGCAATCAAAATAAAATAACAAAAATGAAAATGAAACTATTATACTAATGTGGTGGAAACAATAATGAGGAAAGTTATGTTTACTTAGATTTCATTACTCCCTAGATATCTTTTACAAGTTGATTAGCTTGTTACAATTGCATGGATGACGGGTCGTATTCTTAATACTAGTCGTAGGGCCGTGTACAATATTCCCTAACTCTATAGGATCCTACTTCACTCCTATGTCGAGCCGTTAGAAGCTCCTAACATGGAATCATTAGAATTCTCCTACGCAATTAATACAACCAAAAATCGTAGTACACCTCCGATCATGTTTCTTAAGACGTTCAAGCAAGTTACCAATGAAAGTCTGCCAGTTTTCTTAAGCCTAACATCGAATACAATCATCCATAACAATTATAAACAAACAATCAACCCATAATTAACATCTAGGTTTCACTACATCTAAGCAAACACAAGAAAAATCTAGCCTAGCATGTTAAATAGAAGACAAGCGTAAGATATAATCACACAACACATAGACATATTGAATGATTTGAATGAATACTTATCTTCAATTGAACATGGAAGAATCAAGGGGTTGGAACCCTTGAAAAACTGATAAAATTCAGACTAGGGTTTATTCCCTCAAAGTTGCACACTAATGAATAAAATTTGGAAAACTATATATAGATATTACATCGTGATGGCGTCATGTGTTAGCTCGTAACGCCGCCAACTCGCCGCCATGATAAAATCGTATTGCCTAGATCTATTTGTGACGCCGTCATGTAGGAATTTACTCTGGGCTGTCACGTGTAGTTGGACCCTGACGGCCTTGGTGACGCCGTCAGGCCATAGGCTTGAAAACTCTCTGGATCGTCACGTGTGTTTTCCACTTCCACCTCTTTTGTAACTCTTGACGCCGTCATGTACAAAGGCTTGACACCGTCAGGCACTGTTCCCAGCAAGGAAATTTAAGACTTTGCCGTTTTCTACACCTTTATACTCCAAAAATGTCCAAAATGCTTCCTTTTCCATATTTCTCTCCAAAAGTACCTAAAATGACAAAAGGAACGATTTAGGGTAATATTTGATCAAATAATCACGAATTCGGGCTTAAATGACCCCTTAAAAGTGGTACACTTTTTGCCTCATCAAATACCCTTACACTTGAGATTTGCTTGTCCTCAAGCAAATGCGCTTTTATTCTAATCAAAATACAAGTTAGGGGTCATTTAACACTAATATAAAAGTAATTACAACAAATAATCGTTCCACTAAAAACCAAAAACAAACACGGAGGTCATACACTAGCACCTCACAAATAGTGTTTAGATACCCACATCTCTCGGGTGTAATAAAGTATACATCACAATATGGAAATGGAAAACATCTCTCACTACCTGTCATAGCAAATAGATTACCATAGGCTTGGGAAAGGATCAAACCTCCACCACTTGGCGTAAGAACCTAGGATAAACTATCAAAGAGGTCTTTTAAAGGGTTATAACGTTAGGTGTAGGGATATGGAAAACACGGTTTTGTTGGATAAAGGCAATATTTACTGGTGGCGAGTTAATCATCTTGGTTAATTACATGTACAATATGGCGTTGCTAAGCCAAGACTCAACTCGACTTAAGCTAATAAATCAAAAATAACAAAAACATAAAACAAACATAGAATGAAACGGGATGGTAGTCCATATGTTTTTTCTCTTTTCTTTTCCTATTTTTTTTTCTTTTTCTTGATTTTTCGAATTTTTTTTTCTCTGTGCATACACTCTTACCCTACCATCCAAAATAATACATCATAGGGAATGTACATTCCCCTTACACTTGAATTTTTACATACTTTACATTAAACTATTCTAATGACTCGAATCAAGATAATCAAAACACTTAGAGTACTTTTTAAGATTAACGCACATATGGGGGTAATATATGATGTTCTTCCCCATTACTCCATAACACAAGTACTTTACCCATGAGTCCCAATCGTCCCAAAACAATACGTATAAGATATGACTCGACTTAGCAACCATGTAATCAATTAGATAATTAACTAAGGGTTTAAACATGTAACAATAATCCACTAATGATGAGTGCATACACGGAAGGCTAAGGTGATTTGGTTGCACATTTGGGTGGGTTGTAACAAATTCTTCCTTTGAGTAAGATGCTTAAAGTTAGAAACAAAAAGATAGTCTCGGAGGGGTGTACTAGGAGTTTTATGTACTAAAAATGAGTACAACGCTAAGGTGTGGGAAAATTAATTGACTTTACTAGTCAAGTAATATGACTTAATTGGTCAAGTAATTATGATACGGGTTTAACACAAGGGTGATCCTAATGCCTCTTATCATGTAGTAAATCCTACTACACGAATGTAGTCTCACTAGCGGTCTCGGGATGCATCACTCATGCAAGTTCTAGAATCTAAATGCTACCGGTACACTCATAAGCACTAATAATGAATGCTTTTCCTATCAAATCTAAAGGCGAACCTCACATATTTGGGTGGAAAATTTTTCTGAATGGTACGGTTTTGTGCTAGTCATACAACTCCTATCCACGAGACGCTTGTTAAGGCTAAAGTTTCACTCCTAAATGTTGTAAAAAATTTTAAATTTGGCGCTAAAATTACACTAACAAGTATTTCTCTTAGTTTTATTACACACCTACCATCAAACAAACAAACTTAAGTGCAATTGTATCCTATAAGGTATCATCATTTACCCTCCCCTTACACTTAGGATGAACATTGTCCCCAATGTTCAATTAAAGAATTTAAAAGTAAAATAGGTAAAAGAATGAAAACAAATACTCCCCTGATTCGTTCGGTGTGGATAGTGTATCAACAAGGTTAGATCTTCCTCCAAGAAAATGAACGTTCAAAGCTTCCCTTCCATAAATATAAATCATCTTCTTGTCATATATAACATGCTAAACATGAGAAAACAATCAAGGCAACCTCGCGTAAAATCGGCGGCAATCTATATATACTAACAAGTCCTAGAAAACAATTTAAGATATAATGCTTGTGGAATGAATGTTTGCAGATTTCCTGGATTTTATAAAACTAAAGAATTAACAAAAACTTTTAAGACTCCATTAGAAAAACAAAACTCACAAAATTTCCAGAATTTTACACGTGACGCCGTCAGGAGTTAAACCCTGACGCCATCAGAAGTGACCTGCAGAAATCTTTATGTTAAGTTTCCGGAAAATTTCTGGAAAAACTTATGTCCTATTTCCTGGAAAATCCTGCTAAACATCATTATGACTCGATACAAGCATTTGACTCTAACAAATACTAATATACATGTTCATTTAATATTGTGGCGAATCATGATCATTTTCGTTCTTAGAAACAAGTTTGGGGTTTCCCCTTACACTTAGCTTTTGCAAAATACCTTTATATGAAGCTAAGACAAAGTTAAACAACAAAATAAAGCATTTTCACAATTTAATTTGAAACATGATCTACCAACAATAAAAATAAAAACATGCATACGAAAGCAAATAACATCAAACAATTAAAAATCACACAAAACATGGGTTGCCTCCCAAGAAGCGCTTTTCTTTATTTATGAGTCTTGTAGCTAGACTCAAGGTCATGGGTAATTACGTGACCTCATCATTGGTCTCATTCTCTAGGTCATCTCCAATCTTAGTTTTGTATTCCGGACCTAGTTGCAAACATTCCTTGTAAAAACTGAGTATTCTACTCATGACATAATCTACTCCTCTACGTCTATCCTCATCATTCCTATAGTAAACCGCTTGCTTGTGTTCCTTTTCAAGGTTTGATAGAAGACGGTATTGTTCAATCTTATAAGGCATTTGGTAAGCAATCTCATTGTTCTCTTCCTTGAATCTAACTATCCCTAGGAACGGGTCATAACTCATCTTAGAGGCCTCAACAAACGGTTTTCCGAACACTACTTGACTTAGGCAACCATCTATTACCGGACGAATATCCTCTGCAATCACAAAGTCGGTAACATAAGTGAAGTTTCCTACAAAGACATGTAATCCTTTCACTCTTCCTACAAAGTTGCTCATCCAATTCGTGTTAGGCATCATCCTATATCCAAGTTGCTTCTTCATTACCCAATTATAATAGGTCCTAGTCCTGATGTTTATAGGAGACCTAAGATCGATGTAAGCTTTCCACACATGCATATGCCCAATGTTGCATGGTATGTTGATGTTAGAGGGATCACCTACTTTAATAAGGGGTGAACCAAGGACGTATGGTGTCTCGGGATCATCGAATAGATCCTTGTGATATTCCCGTTCTTCCTTGGTTGGTAACTTATCAAAGTATTCTTCTACGTTTTCTAGTTCCTCTAATTTTTCTCCTTTAATATCCTCAACTTCCTTAATCTCATCCTTAGTCCCGGTTTTATTCCAACTTCATCCTTGTCACTTTCTTCTATATTCTTATCTATTCGCTTAATGGTGACAACGTTGAAAAAGTGGACGTGTTTGGATGATGAGGGGTCCTTAATTTGGATTCCGCTACTAGTGTCCCTAGTGTCCTTCCTAGGTGTAGTTAGCACTTGGTTGTTGAGGGCTTTCAACAAGTTGTCAATCTTATTGGTTATCTCCGTTTGTTGTTGATTGAATTCGGTTTCAAACTTAGATATGTGAGCTTCTTGAGATGCCATAAACTTGGACATCAACCCTTCATGATTATTGGTACTACCATAGTTATTGGAAGGATTGTTGTTGAAAGTACGGTTAGAGGGTGGACCGCTTGGTTGGTAACGATTAGGTGGATTGGAAGAATTGTTTTGGGGCATGTTTTGGTTTTGTTTCCACCTAAGGTTTGGGTGATTTTTCCAAGAAGGGTTGTAGGAATCACCGTAAGGGTTTGGCTCGGGTTTGAAAGTGTACCACTTGTCTCCCGCTTCATCGGTACGCGAGGATGCGTAATCCGCAAAAGCTTGTCCGGGGAGTTCCACATAATCACGAGTGTCATGGGGACCACTACATAATTCGAATGAAGAAGTGATTTTGTTCACTTGGCTTGAAGGTTTAGGAGCTTCGTAAGATTTCATGAGAAACTTGACTTGGTCCTCAAGTTCCATGATCCTACGGTCGGGAGTGCTAGAATTGTTCGAAGGCAAAGATATTGCCTTGACCGTTTTTTCAAATCACGGGGATCATTCCAACTTTCGTTGTCATAGAGAGCAAGATCTTCTATGAGTTCCCATGATTCTTCCATACTTAGATCACGTAGCTTGCCACCGGCCGATTGGTCAATGGTTCGCCTTGTGGAGAGGTCAATACGGTCATAGAAGATTTGGACTTGGAGCCAAAGATCAAGGCCATGATGAGGGACTTTTTGGAGTAAGTCCTTGAAACAAGTCCATGCTTCATATAGAGTTTCACCTTGACATTGTTGGAACATCAAGATATCATTTCTAAGCTTGGTAGTTCTCCCCGGTGGGAAAAATTGAGCAAGGAAATGAGTGGTGACATCATCCCATGAGGTGATGGATCCCGCGGGTAAACGTTCAAGCCATTGACTAACTTGATCATGTAGAGAGAATTGGAATAGACGTAATCGGGTCGACTCTCTAGTTACAACATCAAGGTCTATGGAATCTACGATTTTAAGGAAATCCTTGAGATGTTGATTAGGATCTTCGGAACGAAGTCCATGGAATGCACATCCGCTTTGCACCAACCGGATGGTGTCGAATCAAAAGGGGAACACATTGGCTCCTTGAGTGAGCTCAATAGTGTTTTGATAGCCTTGGTGGCTAGGACGGGAATACTCTCCTAAAGTTCGGGGCCTAGGAGGTTGGTTTGGTAGTGGTAGGTTTTGTGGGTGGTTTTGTTGTGGTGGGTTGATGGGTTCAAAGATTTTACCACCTTCCATGATGTCGGATGGTAAGGGTTACGAACAAAGATACGAAGAAATAAAATAGACTAAAGAAAACCTAAAAATAAAAATAAAACCTTACTAGAAAGGAATCTAGCAAGTAGACCTAATAAAAAGAAATTCTAACCTAGACAATAACTATTCCCCGGCAACGGCGCCAAAAACTTGATATGCGTGGGAATTGCTCCCTCGCAACAAGATTTACCTCTCAAGGGATCTTGAGAAGCTTACAACCCCCACCAGGCAGTGTACCTGATCGTTGTAGTATAGTATAGTGACAAGTACCGGGGGATTGATCGTTCAACACAGGAATAGTGTCGCTAGGATTAGAAAGCCTACTAAACTAGGTCTAGAGGTGAGGGATGATTCTTTTTGTATTTTTATATTTTTATGAAAGCAGGTAAAATCTCGGGTTTTGAAGGAGTAGGCGGAATTAGTTGCTAGCCAACTAACCCAATTAACTACTAATGCAATCAAAATAAAATAAAAAAAAATGAAAATGAAACTATTATACTAATGTGGTGGAAACAATAATGAGGAAAGTTATGTTTACTTAGATTTCATTACTCCCTAGATATCTTTTACAAGTTGATTAGCTTGTTACAATTGCATGGATGACGGGTCATATTCCTTAATACTAGTCGTAGGGCCATGTACAATATTCCCTAACTCTATAGGATCCTACTTCACTCCTATGTCGAGCCGTTAGAAGCTCCTAACATGGAATCATTAGAATTTTCCTACGCAATAAATACAACCAAAAATCGTAGTACACCTCCAATCATGTTTCTTAAGACGTTCAAGCAAGTTACCAATGAAAGTCTGCCAGTTTTCTTAAGCCTAACATCAAATACAATCATCCGTAACAATTATAAACAAACAATCAACCCATAATTAACATCTAGGTTTCACTACATCTAAGCAAACACAAGAAAAATCTAGCCTAGCATGTTAAATAGAAGACAAGCGTAAGATATAATCACACAACACATAGACATATTGAATGATTTGAATGAATACTTATCTTCAATTGAACATGGAAGAATCAAGGGGTTAGAACCCTTGAAAAACTGATAAAATTCGGACTAGGGATTATTCCCTCAAAGTTGCACACTAATGAATAAAATTTGGAAAACTATATATAGATATTACATCGTGACGGCGTCATGTGTTAGCTCGTGACGCCGTTAACTCACCACCATGATAAAATCATATTGCCTATATCTATTTGTGACGCCGTCATGTAGGAATTTACTCTGGGCCATCACGTGTAGTTGGACCTTGAAGGCCTTGGTGACGCTGTCAGGCCATAGGCTTGAAAACTCTCTGGATCGTCAGGTGTATTTTCCACTTTCACCTCTTTTGTAACTCTTGATGCCGTCATGTACAAAGGCTTGACGCCGTCAGGTACTGTTCCTAGCAAGGAAATTTGAGACTTTGCCGTTTTCTTCACTTGTATGCTCCAAAAACGTCCAAAATGCTTTATTTTCCAGATTTCTCTCCAAAAGTACCTAAAATGACAAAAGAAACGATTTAGGGCAATATTTGATCAAATAATCACGAATTCGGGCTTAAATGACCCCTTAAAAGCGGTACACTTTTCGCCTCATCAGTCACCCATTACCTGGTGTACTCAGAAGCAACCAACAGTGGCGCTATTGATGAGGCGAAAAGTGTACCGCTTTTAAGGGGTCATTTAAGCCTGAATTCGTAATTATTTGATCAAATATTGCCCTAAATCGTTCCTTTTGTCATTTTAGGTACTTTTGAGGTGAAATCTGGAAAAAGAAGCATTTTGGACGTTTTTGGAGCATAAAAGTGAAGAAAACGGCAAAGTCTCAAATTCCTTGCTGGGAACAGTACCTGACGACGTCAAGCCATAACACATGACGGCGTCAAGAGTGGCAAAAGAGGTGGATATGAAAATTATAACGTGACGGCCCAGAGTGTTTTCAGTGTTATTGGCCTGACGGCGTCACCAAGGCCGTCAGGGTCCAAATACAAGTGACGGCCCAGAGCATATTTCTACATGAAGGCGTCAAGACTGGATCTAGGCAATACGCATTTCAACTTGGCAGCGAGTTGACGGCGTCAGAGGCTAATACATGACGCCGTCAGGATGCTTAGTCTATATATATTTTTCCAATTTTTCATTGTAAAGAGTGGAACAAATTGTGGAATACAAAACACAAACTCTTGGTCGAATTTCCTGCATATTGAAGGGGTTTCAAACCCTTCTTTCTTCCATGTTTGAATAAAGATAAGTCCTTCAATAATCATTCAATATGTCTATGTATTGTTTGATTCTATCTTATGTTTATCTTTCTTTTAACATGTTAGGCTAGCTTTTTATTGTGTTTGCTTAGATGTAATGAAACCTAGATGTCGATTATTGGTTGATTGTTTGTTTATAATTGTTACGGATGATTGTATTCGACGTTAGGCTTAAGAAAACTAGCAGACTTCCATTGGTAACTTGCTTGAACATCTTAAGAAACATGATCGGAGGTGTACTACGATTTTTGGTTGTATTTAATGCATATGTGAATTCTAATGATCCCATGTTAGGAGCTTTTAGTCGGCTCGACATAGGAGTGAAGTAGGATCTTATAGAGTTAGGGAATATTGTACACGGCCCTATGACTAGTATTAAGGAATATAACCCGTCATCCATGCAATTGTAACAAGCTAATCAACCGGTAAAAGATATCTAGGGAGTAATGAAATCTAAGTAAACACAACTTTTCTCATTATTGTTTCCACCACATTAGTACATTAGTTTAATTTCATTTCTTTTATTTTATTTTGATTGCATCTTTAGTTGATTGGGTTAGTTGGCTAGCAACTAATTCCGCCCACTCCTTCAAAACCCGAGATTTTACTTGCTTTCATAAAATATAAAAAATACAAAAAGAATCATCCCTCACCTCTAGACCTAGTTTAGTAGGGTTTCTAATCCTAGCGATACTATTCCTGATTTGAACGATCAATCCCCCGGTACTTGTCACTATACTATACTATACTATACTACAACATCAGGTACACTGCCTGGTGGGGGTTGCAAGCTTATCAAGATCCCTTAAGAGGTAAAACCTGTTGCCAGGTTGCAATCCCCCGTATCGAGTTTTTGGCGCCGCAGCCCGGGGAATAGTTATTGTCTAGGTTAGAATTTCTTTTTATTAGGTCTACTTGCTAGATTCCTTTCTAGTAAGATTTTTACTTTTATTTTTATAGGTCTTCTTTAGTCTATCTCATTTCTTTGTTTCTTTGTTCGTAACCATCACCATCCGCCATCATGGCAAATGAAGATATCTCTAAACTTAGAATCACTAGGAGTCGTAGTTCTGTAAGAAATCTTGGTTTGCCATATGCAGAACCCGAAAGGGAAATGCATAGGCTAAAGCAATCTCTCCCAACACCTGAACCATCTGGCATAGCCATCAACTTTGATGAGGCCCTTTCTGAAGAAGATTCAGATAATCACTTCACGCCCTCTAGCCCCCAATCAAACAACGATATGAGCACCCCCGAAACTCCCACCTGTAAGCGCCTTAAGGACTATTCTTCCACGAATCCTCGTGGCTTCTCTAATGCCATTGTTTTCCCAAACGAACGCACCGATGAGGTCTTGCGTGCAAACGATGTTTGGCTTGTCCAAAGTGTATGAAAGTTTTGCGGACTACATACCGAAGATCCAATTCAACATATTAGGGATTTCTTGAAGATAGTGGACACCCTCCATACGGACGGGGCCACTAGAAACACGTCCTGATTACGATTCTTTCCTTTCACTTTTTATGAAAAAACCAAGGAGTGGTATGATAAACTTCCTTCCGAGTCTATTTTTACATGGGAGCAACTTATATCCAAGTTTTATGAGAAGTTCTTCAAAGCAGGGAAAACTTCAGCATTTATGGATAGGATCCTCTGTTTCCGAAAGGGAAAGGACGAACCCATCTATAAATCATGGACTAGATTCAAGGATCTAATAAGACAAGTCCCCCATCATGGCATAGAACTTTGGCTTCTGGTCCAAATCTTCTACGACAATGTCTCCCCAAACGACCAGAACGGAATCAATAATTCAAGAAAAGGGAAAATAGCTAATCTGAGCACCGAGGAAGGGTGGAATAGGATTGAGGAATATGCTCAAGACCAGGACGATACTTGGGATGAACCCGATTCGACTATGAGCATATCCGAAATCACACAAACACCCTCGGACCGGCTGAGGAAAATTCAAGAAAGAGTGTTATACCTTGCAGGGTCGCGAACAACTAAACAACTTTCAAATCCTTACTTGATCTGCGACTACTGTGGGGCCCCGCGCGAAGTAGAATAATGCGGAGGAGAAATCACTACCGAACATGCATGTTTATCGAGACATGACATCTACGCTGACCCCTCCCTTTTGCCTTTTTACCAAAACGATGATTATACCCTTTGGGGAAATGAAAAGAAGGAGAGGAAGGCCCTGACTTCAAAATCAGAAGCACTTTTGAGGATGACCTTAGACACTTAACTCAGGAAAAAGGCTTACAATTGAAGGGGCTTGACGAGCTCATCACTGAACAACAGAATGACATGGATGAGTGGTTCAAAAAGCTTAATGCCACCCTTGATGGCCATAACAGGCCCCCAGTAAGCCAAAAAGATCCCTTGCGTGTGGTTACTACTCGAGCTGGAACAACGACCAAGGACTCTCCTTATCCGAGCCAACATCCTGTCGCCATTGAGCCAAATAATCCCCACGAGGAGGAAGGTAATGCGAGCAACGAGGCTCCCGAACAACCTCCTCTGATGACCCCATATCCACCAACTCCACCTAACCAACCTGTGAGAATCCCATTTCCATCCAGCCTCAAAAATCAGAAGATTGAAAACGATAATAAGATATTCTTGTCGTATCTAAAAGATTCAGTGGTCACCATACCTCTCCTCGATGCTTGCTACCACATGCCCAAGTATAGCTCATACTTCAAAAGATTGCTTGCCAACCGAAAGAAACTCGAGAGTCTTGTGACTCTGGGAGAAGAATGTTCGGTGGTGACCCAACGAGGGCTACCAAAAAAGGTAGACGACCCAGGTAGCTTCACCTTGCCCTGTTCCATAGGATCTCTATCGATAAAAAATGCTCTTGTCGATTTAGGGGCGAGCATCAACCTCATGCCCTACTCCATGTTCCTCAAAATAGGATATTCCGGACTAAAACTAACCCGTATGAACATCCAACTAACCGATAGATCGGTCAAATATCCCTTGGGGATTTGCGAGAATGTGCTAGTTAAAGTGGGGAAGTTCAAATTTCCAGTTGACTTCGTGATCTTGGAGATGGAGGAGGATGACCAGGTGCCCATCATCTTAGGGAGGTACGGTTATCGATGTTCACAACGGCAAGTTAACCTTACGAGTAGGGATCGATAGCTTGACCTTTGATATTAAAGACACTATGAATCTATCTCTCGAAGCAGCTAACCGGCTCTATTTCATCGGAGAGGTCGCTGAATTAACTGATGTCATTGACAACTGTGTTGATGAACAAATCGAAGAAGGCTGGTTACGGGATGAGGTTTTCCTCCCCATACTGGAGAAGGAGAAGACGGAGGGCGCTAGCGCAGTCTCCTTCTATCCCAGACAAGAGACCACTGAACCGCTCGAACTTCGTAAACCCGAAAACAAGCTAAAGCCCTCCATTATCGAATCACCCTAGCTTGAACTTAAAGAACTCCCAAACCACTTGGAATATGCTTTCCTCCATGGAAAGGATCAACTTCCAGTGATCATAAATGCTTCCCTTGAACATGGGCAAAAGGATAAACTCTTAGGAGTTTTAAACAAATATAAGGGAGTCCTTGCATGGAGTGTAGCCGACATTAAGGGGATTGACTCAACCTTCTGCACGCATAAGATTCTTATGGAAGAAGACTATAAACCAGCCGTGCAACCCCCAGAGGCGGGTAAATCCCAACATTAAGGAGGTGGTGAAAAAGGAAGTTATCAAACTCTTGGATGCAGGGCTGATATACCCAATTTCGGATAGCCCGTGGGTTGGTCCTGTACATGTTGTACCAAAGAAAGGAGGGATGACTGTGGTGAAAAATGACAACGGTGAGATGGTACCCCAGAGAACGGTTACTGGTTGGCGGGTATGCATCAATTATAGAAAGCTCAATGATGCCCCCAGAAAGGATCACTTTCCCCTCCCGTTCATTGACCAAATGTTGGAAAGATTAGCCGGACACGAGTACTACTGTTTCTTGGATGGATTCTCAGGATATTTCCAAATCCCCATTGCCCTAGAGGACCAAGAAAAAACCACGTGTACTTGCCCTTATGGAACATTCGCCTATAAGAGAATGCCTTTTGGGCTATGTAACGCTCCCGCCACTTTTCAGAGATGTATGACCGCGATCTTTCACGAGTTAATGGAAGACAGCATGGAAGTTTTCATGGATGATTTCTCGGTCTTCGGGGACTCTTTCGATCGCTGTCTCGCTAACCTCGAAAAAATGCTCAAACGTTGTGAGGAAACCAACTTTGTCCTAAATTGGGAGAAATGTCATTTTATGGTAAAAGAAGGGATTGTGCTAGGGCATAAGGTCTCAGGAAATGGGATTGAGGTAGACCAAGCAAAGGTTGAAGCTATATCTAAACTACCTTATCCCACTACTGTCAAGGCAATACGTAGCTTCTTGGGTCATGCCGGGTTCTACAGGAGGTTCATTAAGGACTTCTCTAAAATAGCTCGGCCAATGACTCAATTGCTTGTAAAGGATGCTCCTTTCGATTTCACTCAAGAATGCATGGATGCATTCAATCTCCTGAAAAAGGAACTCACGCAAGCCCTAATCATGGTTACACCCAACTGGGAATTACCTTTCGAGATCATGTGTGACGCTAGCGACTATGCTGTTGGAGCAGTATTAGGCCAAAGGTTTAACAAACAATTCCAACCAATATACTACGCTAGCAAAACTATGAATCCCGCTCAAGAGAATTATTCTACCACCGAAAAAGAACTATTAGCCGTGGTGTTCGCTTTCGACAAATTCTGCCAATATCTTGTCCTTTCAAAGACGGTTGTTTTTACTGATCATTCGGCTCTTCGATACCTTTTTGCTAAACAAGATGCTAAACTACGACTAATTCGGTGGATCTTGTTGTTACAAGAATTCTATGTTGAAATTCGTGATAAAAGGGGGGGGGGGCAAAGAATTTAGCTGCTGAACATCTCTCTCATCTCGAAAATCCCCTCCTTAGTGAACTTGACAAGAGTGAGATTCGGTACTCATTTCCTGACGAACAGCTTATGTCAATAACTGATTCTGAGCCATGGTACGCTGATTATGCTAATTATCTTGCAAGCAGACTCATTCCGGAACACATGACTAGACACGAAAGGAAAAGGTTCTTTACCCAACTAAAATACTACTTAAGGGACGAACCCTTCTTATTCCGAAGATGTCCTGATCAAGTAATTAGGCGCTGTGTTTCAGGAAAAGAGGTGATGAAGATTATGAAAGAATGTCATTCAGGCCCTTCTGGGGGCCATCACGGGATAAACACCACCGCACAAAAAAAATTCGATGCAGGATTCTATTGGCCTACAATATTTCGTGATGTGAAGGAGATGATACAAGCATGCGATGCATGTCAACGTGCCGGGAATATATCAAGAAGAGATGAAGCGTCTCAGAATTTTACACAAGTTTGTGAGGTTTTCGATGTTTGGGAAATAGATTTCATGGGACCCTTTCCATCTTCAAGGGGAACGAATACATATTAGTGGCCATTGATTATGTTTCAAAATGGGTGGAGGCACAAGCCCTTAGGACCAACGATGCTAGGGTAGTCATTCATTTTTTTGAAAAAGCTGTTTGCTAGGTTCGGTATTCCTAAAGCTCTCATTAGTGATAGGGGAACCCACTTTTGCAACGTGCAAATGGAAAAGGTCATGAAAAGATATGGAGTCTCCCACCGGTTCTCCACCGCTTATCACCCGCAAACCAACGGTCAAGTTGAGCACACCAACAGGGCGATTAAGAGAATATTGGAAAAAACGGCCAATCAGAATAGAAAGGATTGGTCATTTAAACTCGATGAGGCCTTATGGGCATTCCGAATGGCCTACAAGACACCTATAGGAACGACCCCGTTCCGAATGGTTTATGGCAAGGCGTGTCACCTTCCAGTGGAACTTGAACACAAGGCCTATTGGGCACTTAAGGCATGTAATTTGGATTATACGATCGTTGGGACGAATAGGTTCTTACAACTCCATGAGCTTAATGAATTAAGGCTAGAAGCATATGAATCCTCCGTTACATATAAAGAGAGGGCAAAAAGATGGCATGACCAGCGAATTAAGAAACCTAAGGAATTCTCATAAGGGGACAAAGTTCTATTGTATAATTCCCGGTTAAGGTTGTTTCCCGGGAAACTTAAGTCTAGATGGTATGGACCCTTTACGGTGAAAAGCTCCTCTAAAGCGGGCGCTGTTGTGTTAATGGATGATGAAAATAAGGAATTCACTGTAAACATACAATGCGTAAAACATTATCAAGAAAGTGGGAATGAAATGATTAGTGGGGAGGATGTAACATTTGATGATGAGGTCACGTAATTGCCCATGACCTTGAGTCTAGCTACAAGACTCGTTAATAAAGAAAAGCGATTCTTGGGAGGCAACCCATGTTTTGTGTGTTTTTATTTGTTTGATTTTATTTGTTTCCGTATGCATGTTTTATTTTTATTGTTGGTAAATCATGTTTCAAAGTAAATTGTGAAAATGCTTTATTTTGTTTTTAACTTCGTCTTAATTACATATAAAGGTATTTTGCAAAAGCTAAGTGTAAGGGAGACCCAAATTTCTTTATAAGAACAAAAATGATCATGATTCACTACAATATTAAATGAACATGCATATTAGTATTTGTTTGAGTCAAATGCTTGTATCGAGTCATAATGATTATTTTGCAGGACTTCCAGGAAATAAGGCATAAGTTTTTCCAAAAATTTTTCGGAAACTTAACATAAGATTTTTCCAGGAACATTCTGACGGCGTCAGGAGTTACAACCTGACGGCGTCAGGTATCAAAATTCTGAAATTTTTTGCGAGTTTTGTTTAAACCGGAGTTTTAAAGTTTTTGTTGATTCTTTAGTTTTATAAACTCCAGGAAATCTGCAAACATTCATTCCACAAACATTATATCTTAAGTTGTTTTCTAGGATTTGTTAGTATATATATAGATTGCCGCCGATTTTACGCAAGGTTTGCCTTGATTGTTTTCTTAGGTTTAACAGGTTATATATGACAAGAAGATGATTTATATTTCTGGAGGGAAGCTTTCAACGTTCATTTTCTTGGAGGAAGATCTAACCTTGTTGACACACTATCCACATCGAACGAATCAGGGGAGTATTTGTTTTCATTCATTTACCTGTTTTACTTTTACATTCTTTAATTGAACATTAGGGACAATGTTCATCCTAAGTGTAAGGGGAGGGTAAATGATGATACCTTATAGGATACAATTGCACTTGAGTTTGTTTGTTTGATAGTAGGTGCGTAATAAAACTAAGAGAAATACTTGTTAGTGTAATTTTAGCGCCAAATTTAAAATTTTTTACAACATTTAGGAGTGAAACTTTAGCCTTAACAAGCGTCTCATGGATAGGAGTTGTATGACTAGCACAAAACCGTACCACTTAAAAAAAAATTCACCCAAATATGTGAGGTTCACCTTTAGATTTGATAGGAAAAGCATTCATTATTAGTGCTTATGAGTGTACCGGTAGTATTTAGATTCTAGAACTTGCATTAGTGATACATCTCGAGACCGCTAGTGAGACTACATTCGTGTGGTTAGGATTTACTACATGATAAGAGGCATTAGGATCACCCTTGTGTTAAACCCGTATCATAATTACTTGACCATTTAAGTCATATTACTTGACTAGTAAAGTCAATTAATTTTCCCACACCTTAGCGTTGTACTCATTTTTAGTACACGAAACCCCTAGTACACCCCTCCGAGCCTATCTTTTCGCTTCTAACTTTAAGCATCTTACTTAAAGGAAGAATTTGTTACAACCCACCCAAATGTGCAATCAAATCGCCGTAGCCTTCCGTGTATGCACTCATCTTTAGTGCATTATTGTTATTTGTTTAAACCCTTTGTTAATTATCTAATTGATTACATGGTTGCTAAGTCGAGTCATATCTTGTACATATTGTTTTGGAATGATTGAGACTCATGGGTAAAGTACTAGTGTTATGGAGTAATGGGGAAGAACATCAAATTATTACCCCCATATGTGCATTAATCTTAAAAAGTACTCAAAGTGTTTTGATTATCTTGATTCGAGTCATTAGAATAGTTTATTGTAAAGTATGTAAAAATTCAAGTGTAAGGGGAATGTACATTCCCTATAATGTATTATTTTGGATGGTAGGGTAAAAGTGTATGCAAAAAAAATCAAAACAAATATCGAAAAAAAAATCGAAAAAAAAGAAAGAAAAAGAAAAAAAGAAAAAGAAAAGAGAAAAACATACGGACTACCATCCCGTTTCATTCTAAGTTTATTTTTAAGTTTTTGTTATTTTTGATTTATTAGCTTATGTCGAGTCGAGTCTTGGCTTAGTAACGCCATTTTGTACATGTAATTAACCAAGATGATTAACTCGCCACCAGTAAATATTGCCTTTATCCAACAAAACCGTGTTTTCCATATCCCTACACCTAACGTTATAACCCTTCAAAAGACCTCTTTGATAGTTTATACTAGGTGCTTACGCCAAGTGGTGGAGGTTTGATCCTTTCCCAAGCCTATGGTAATCTATTTGCTATGACAGGTAGTGAGAGATGTTTTCCATTTTCATATTGTGATATATACTTTATTACACCCGAGAGATGTGAGTATCTAAACACTATTTGTGAGGTGCTAGTGTATGACCTCCGTGCTTGTTTTTAGTTTTTAGTAGAACAATTATTTGTTGTAATTACTTTTATATTAGTGTTAAATGACCCCTAACTTGTATTTTGATTAGAATAAAAGCGCATTTGCTTGATGACAAGCAAATCTCAAGTGTAAGGGTATTTGATGAGGCAAAAAGTGTACCACTTTTAAGGGGTCATTTAAGCCCGAATTCGTAATTATTTGATCAAATATTGCCCTAAATCGTTCCTTTTGTCATTTTAAGTACTTTTGAGGAGAAATCTGGAAAAAGAAGCATTTTGGACGTTTTTGGAGCATAAAAGTGAAGAAAACGGCAAAGTCTCAAATTCTTTAGTGGGAACAATACCTGACGACGTCAAGCCATAACACATGACAACGTCAAGAGTGGCAAAAGAGGTGGATGTGGAAATTATAACGTGACGGCCCAGAGTGTTTTCAGTGTTATTGGCCTGACGGCGTCACCAAGGCCGTCAGGGCCCAAATACAAGTGACGGACCAGAGCATATTCTACATGAAGGCGTCAAGACTGGATCTAGGCAATACGAATTTCAACTTGGCGGCGAGTTGACGGCGTCAGAGGCTAATACATGACGCCGTCAGGATGCTTAGTCTATATATATTTTTCCAATTTTTCATTGTAAAGAGTGAAACAAATTGTAGAATACAAAACACAAACCCTAGGTCGAATTTCCTGCATATTGAAGGGGTTTCAAACCCTTCTTTCTTCCATGTTTGAATAAAGATAAGTCCTTCAATAATCATTCAATATGTCTATGTATTGTTTGATTCTATCTTATGTTTATCTTTCTTTTAACATGCTAGGCTAGGTTTTTATTGTGTTTACTTAGATGTAATGAAACCTAGATGTTGATTATTGGTTGATTGTTTGTTTATAATTGTTACGGATGATTGTTTGTTTATAATTGTTACGGATGATTGTATTCGATGCTGGTTGTCCCAGCGACTTGTCTGGAGGTTGGATCTTGTTGATTCTTCCTCTGATGGTCACGTTTTTCTGACTGCGGAGTCCGCTGGCTCGAATTCTTATGTTTCGTCATTCTAGTTCTTAGTAGGGTCCCACGGATGGCGCCACTTGTTGATACAAAAGTTGGGCGTACCTGGTTATGGGCTTGTACTCTCGTACCAATTCAATCCTTAGCACTTGTTACCTACGTACTAAGAAAATATGACAACACCGTTAGGCTTATCGAGGGATTGTCTCCCCCGATTAGACTCCGGCGTGAGAGTAAGTAATCGATTTAAGATTCTCGTAGAGAGTTAGGGTTGTATATCGTACCTTTGAATGAGAATCGTGTGATTCTATATATAGGGGCTAAGAAACCGTGTTTCTTGCTCCTTACTCTTCGCACGCGTGGTGCTTATCCGAGGTAAGGATATCTATTCCATGAATAAGTAATCCTTATCGCGTGCCCGGATACGTTTAGTTGGGCTTTGGGCTTCGTGAGCCCAAGCCATGCTTATTATGGGCCGTTATTTGTTATAATAGCCCACTCGTGGTGGGTTTGGGCCAAGTAATGTTTATCATTTGGACTTGTGGCCCAAATATAGACTATACGGCAGTGGATAGCAGTCCTGCGGACATGCTTTGTTGAGGTCCGTGAAGTCCACGCACATCCTCCAACTGCCATCGCTCTTCTTTACCATAACTGGGTTAGAAAGCCAGTCGTGATAGTATACTTCGCGCATGATGCCTGCGTCTACGAGCTTATGTACTTCGTCCAGAATAGCCTTTGCATGATCTGGGGCCTGGCCGCGCTTCTTTTGTCGTATTGGAGGGTATCCTTGTCGGATTTGTAGCTTATGTTCTGTGATAGAGCGCGGTACTCCCGTCATATGCTTTGGTTCCCATGCAAAGATGTCTAGGTTCTTTTGCAAGAGTGCGCATACAGCTGCTTTACCTTTGTCAGATAAAGATCCTCCAATCGAAACTTGTTGCTCCGGATAATCTGGGTGAATAGCGACTTTTAAATTTGGCGTTTTTTCCGTGCGCTGTTCTGGAATAGTCTCTACTTCAGTTGTTACTGCGATGCATTCTCTTGGTGGTACTGTTGTGTTATAGAGAGTGACAACTCCTCCTTCCACTGGGAATTTAAGCATTCCGTGCGCTGTGGATGGTACCGCGCGCATGGATGATATTCCCGGTCTTCCAATGATACCATTATATGGTGAAGGAGACTTTATTACAATAAAGTTTATCCAAGTTGCGGTTGAGTGTTGTTCATCTCCTACGACCACCAACAGGCGTAACTGCCCCATGGGCCAAATCTTTTCTCCTGTGAATCCTGTTAATGACATTGTGGCTGGTATCAACTGACCTTGGATTTCAGGTCGTAGTCTTTTGAAACAGTGATCGTACAGGATGTCTGCGGATGCTCCTCCATCAATGTACATGCGGTGGATGTTATGTCCTCCTGTATGTATTTCAATGGTTAGAGGCTCCACGACTGCGTTGTCCGCAGCTATAGTAGGGAAGGATATCTCTTTTTCTGGAGAGAATTTTTGGCTGACTTTTTGTTTTATCCTGCGTTGCCATGATTGTATCATGTATATAGTGTCAGCTTTTTCCTTTGGGGGTTCTTTCTTACCCCCGTTTCTCTGTTTATCTTTTCCTTCCTTGATGTTCTTTACGAGGTGGTCCATCCTGCCTTCTCTAACTAGCTTTTCAATTAGCTGTTTTAGTTGGACGCACTCGTTAGTGGTATGGCCTTTTTGGCCGTGGTACTCGCAGTATCCACTACCTAGGCGCTTTTCTTCTGCAGTGCGCATTGGTGGTGGTTTTGGGAAGTTCGCACCTTCCGTTACAAATATTTCTCTCGGAGTCTTAGTGAGAGGAGTATATTTGTCGTTGTCTCTTCCACTGCAGTAATTCCTGCTGCGGTTGTTATTCTGATCGTTGGATTGTCTCCTCGGCTGTTCTTGTTGCCTATAGTTTGAATAACCTTTTTTGCTATTCGCAGCAGCTGCTTCTCCATGTATAAAGGATCTGGTGCGCTTTGTTAATTCGTCAAAGGTCTGTGGAACTTTGTCATTCAGCTTGCGGATGAGTTCTGGGTTATTGATCCCATTCATGAACCCTGAAATTTTTAGGATTTCAGGACATGTTTTGACTTGTATGCACTCATCTTTAAAACGTTCCATAAAAGCGCTGGTTGATTCCCCTTGACGTTGTTTCACTCTTGCTAGTTCCACAGGGTTTTTAGCGCACTTCTTTCGCTGGGTGAAGTTGAGGCGGAATGCTTTCCATAGTTCTTCAAATCCACCGATGCTCCTACGTGGGAGTTTGCTAAACCATGTGCGCGCGTTTCCTACTAACGTGGAATTAAACATGTGGCACCACACAGGCTGTGGCCAATTTTCGATAGTTGCGGCTGATTCGAAAATTTTTAGGTGATCGTCAGGATCACCTGTTCCATCATATGTTTTCACATTAGCGGGCATGCGCCTGCGTTTGCGGTCTGAGTAATCGCTGATGCGCCGTGTAAACGCATCGATTTTCTGGCGTCGCCATGGGAGAGACATATCTTCATCCTCTTCCTCGCGACGTCTTCCTCTTGACTTCCAGTGTCCTGTTTCTTTATCCTCGTTGTCCGAGGAGTCGCTGGAAGAAGAGTAGTCTCTTTTTCGGCGCTTGCGCCGGCTTCTTTCAGAAGAAGAGCTTGAGGGATCTCTGCTTGGGGATCTTCTTCTCCCCAACCTGTCTTGAATCCTCCTACTCCCAGGTTTGGAAGATCCTTGGCTTGGCGAATGTTGAGGCCCTAACCGATCTTGTATTCCCCGACTGCCAAGTCTAGAGTGGACATTGGTGCGCCTCTCGCTGTCTCCTGAGTATTGTGAATCAGATATCGTACCCAATCTATCATGGATAGTGGTACGTTCTGCACGTCTTCCTTGTGGGTGACGCGATGGTGATGGTTCGCGTTGAGGACCAAAATTGAGTCGGGCTTGTAAACCCGCGCTTGCTCTTCTTGTTGCTTCTTCTTGCATGAGGGCGGTTAGGGTTTCATAATTTTGGGATACAAAGTTTCCCAAAGTTAGATCAGGTGCGTCCTCAGTCGTTGCAAGAATTTCTGCTTCAGTGTTTGGCGCCCTGTTTCGTTCAGGCGCGCCTGGCGGCGCAGTGTTGTTCACTGCGGGTGTAGCCTGATGAGGAGTGGTGAAGAGGGTGCGTTGGAGTTCCTCAACACTTGGGACCACTGGTGTGACTTGAGTAGTTCTTATAGGTAGTTCTACTGCTAGGCGAGGTGGGGTTGTTCCTACCTCGTGGTGACCAGGTGTGCTGGTTGTCCCAGCGACTTGCCTGGAGGTTGGATCTTGTTGATTCTTCCTCTGATGGTCACGTTTTTCTGACTGCGGAGTCCGCTGGCTCGAATTCTTATGTTTCGTCATTCTAGTTCTTAGTAGGGTCCCACGGATGGCGCCACTTGTTGATACAAAAGTTGGGCGTACCTGGTTATGGGCTTATACTCTCGTCCCAATTCAATCCTTAGCACTTGTTACCTGCATACTAAGAAAATAAAACAACACCGTTAGGCTTATCGAGGGATTGTCTCCCCCGATTAGACTCCGGCGTGAGAGTAAGTAATCGATTTAGGATTCTCGTAGAGAGTTAGGGTTGTATATCGTACCTTGAATGAGAATCGTGTGATTCTATATATAGGGGCTAAGAAACCGTGTTTCTTGCTCCTTACTCTTCGCACGCGTGGTGCTTATCCGAGGTAAGGATATCTATTCCATGAATAGATAATCCTTATCGTGTACCCGGTGAGTTGGATTGGGCATTGGGCTTCGTGAGCCCAAGCCATGTTTATTATGGGCCGTTATTTGTTATAATAGCCCACTCGTGGTGGGTTTGGGCCAAGTAATGTTTATCATTTGGACTTGTGGCCCAAATATAGACTATACGTCATCATTAGGCTTAAGAAAACTGGCAGACTTCCATTGGTAACTTGCTTGAACGTCTTAAGAAACATGATCGGAGGTGTACTACGATTTTTGGTTGTATTTAATGCATAAGTGAATTCTAATGATCCCATGTTAGGAGCTTTTAGTTGGCTCGACATAGGAGTGAAGTAAGATCTTATAGAGTTAGGGAATATTGTACACGGCCCTACGACTAGTATTAAGGAATATAACCCGTCATCCATGCAATTGTAACAAGCTAATCAACCGGTAAAAGATATCTAGGGAGTAATGAAATCTAAGTAAACACAACTTTTCTCATTATTGTTTCCACCACATTAGTACATTAGTTTAATTTCATTTCTTTTATTTTATTTTGATTGCATCTTTAGTTGATTGGGTTAGTTGGCTAGCAACTAATTCCGCCCACTCCTTCAAAACCTGAGATTTTACTTGCTTTCATAAAATATAAAAAATACAAAAAAGAATCATCCCTCACCTCTAGACCTAGTTTAGTAGGCTTTCTAATACTAGCGACACTATTCTTGAGTTGAACGATCAATCCCCTGGTACTTGTCACTATACTATACCACAACGATCAGGTACACTGCCTAATGGGGGTTGCAAGCTTCTCAAGATCCCTTGAGAGGTAAAACCTGTTGCGAGGGCGCAATCCCCCGTATCAGCTATCATCATGTGAAGCAGCATGTCAAGCTTTTTGGATAAAACGACTACTTAGTGAATTAACTAGATGGGAAGAGAGAAGGATAACGTTGAAGGTGGATAACATTTCAGCAATAGCACTCGTCAAGAACCCAGTTTTTCATGGAAGAAGCAAGCACATCGACATTCGCTATCATTTCATTCGGGAATGCGTAGAGAATGGGCATATCAATGTGGAACTTGTCAGCGGAGAACTATAAAGAGTAGATATTCTAACAAAGGCTCTACCAAGATTGAAGTTCATGACAATGCGACAAATGCTCGGAGTTCAAGATTTAGGACGAAGCAACGATCAAGATTAAGGATGAGAATATGAACCAAGTAATCTCGTTCTAATGCTTCTTATGTAATATTATAAACACGAAGGACCAATAGTGTTAGTTAGATAGTTTGTAACCAAAACATAGTTATTGGCGGTTACAGAAGTTAGTTACAAGTTAGTTAGAATTCGGTTATTACCGAAGGTGATTTCTCAGAACCAAACAAAGTTAATAAATGTTTATTATGAACCAACAAATAAGAAGAACATGTTGAAAAATGTTTATTATTTCTTGTAGGTGATTTCTCAACTTCTCTAAAAAAACACAAAACCACATCTTTCAAATTAATAAATTCCCCCCTCAAAGTTGCATCCTTCCATCAGAACCAAACAAAGTTAATAAATGATCGTGAATTTATTATTTCCAATACAAAAAAGTTTCCACCATAATTATCAAAAGAAAGTTTCATGCTGAAATGTAAATGCCTACGTTTATGCTAAAAAATGTGTTTCATTGTTATAAGTAGAATTTAGTCTATTTATTTTCATCTCACAGTAACGTGTGAGGCCGTGCCTTTATTTTGATATTTATATTCCTATTCATATTAATTTAAGTCGATTTTAAAACCCGTGCGCGGGTTAAACTTATAAAAAAGAATAACACTAGTCGTTATTGTAATATGTGTATTAATGATGTAACATTATGGTGTGTGCATCAAAAAAAGCGGTGTAAGTATCACTTCCCAAAATTAAAGGGAGGCAATTAGCATGCCGATTTAATGCTAACTTAACATGGCAATAATTAGAAATATGGAATAAAATTTTCATACAAGTATAATGTTAAATTTAATAATCCATAATTTTTATTGTTTCATCCATAATTTTTTATTAATTGTTTCTGAGTGTTATTATCACAATAAAAGTGTTTATAATGTCACCTAATGTTTTATAGCATGTTGTATTTAAATTAACTTTCATTAGATGCATAAATAAGAAACTAATTATATGTCGATCAGTTATACATGTAAATAATGAGTATAAAATGGGTTTGTGCTTAGGCGAATATTTTTTTAGATAATTTTATAATAATCTATTTGTCCCATACGGGTAATATTAATTTGTATGAAAAACACTTTCACATGCAACATATTATTTATTATATATTTTTTTAACCATAAAAATACTTTCTATACTTTTAACTAATGTAGATTTTATAATATAAAAAATATTTTTAAGGTTAAAACAGAAAAAATAATTATTAAGAGAGATTTTTTTCTAAAATTAAAAACATTACTTTTATACACAAAATACCCTTTAATTTTAAGTTTCTAATTAGTTATTTTTTTTTCTTCTTCTTAATATTGCTAACACAACAACAACAAACCCAATCTCGCCGGGGCAGCGTATGGGGAAGTAGAATGTAAACATATCCTACCTCTACTACCCCAGGATACACCCGGGAGTAGAGAGACCGCTTCCAATGAGACCTCCGGCAAGTGCAGGTGTGCGGGTGATAGAGAAAAGCAAAGAGAGCAAAAACGACAGTAAACACAAACAAACAGCAGGCAAAAAAAATCAGGCAATACAAGCAAAAATGAACAAAGAGCCAAAGGGACAAGGAAACACGGGCAAAAGCACAAGCAAAAGAGTGCGAAAGCAAAGACCAAACAAAGTAAAGAGCCAAGGCACAAAGAAAAGCAGACAAACCGAAGGAAGCAACACATGTCAGAGCAAAGCAACGCACGAGGCCTAAAGCTAAGGCAAAGCAAAAGCAAGAAAAAGCAGGCAAACCTAAGGGAGCACCACATAGCAAGGCAAAGCAACGCACATGGCCTAAAACTAAGGCAACGCAAAAACAAGGAACCAAACCAACACAGGGGCAAGCCACTAAAGGGACGCCTAAATAGCCTAACACCCAAAATCACCTAAACCCACTAAGCTCCCAGCCGGGACTACCCACTGTCACACCCCCAGAATCAGGTCCAGCGGAAGCATACATGTAGCTGGGGTGTAACTCAATTGGTATTACAAAACAAGTGAAAAATGGTTTTCATTTCAATCATTTAGAATAAAATAGCTTAATCAAAAATATTGAATTTACATTTTTAAAAGTAGTGCGGAAGTAGGCCTTTAAATCAGTCAAAAATGGTCCCCAAATTAATATCAGAGTCTTCTATGACCATGCCATGCTGATTGAGCCCGAACCGTCTGATTATTATTGACCAAGGTCAACAAGTCAAAGACAGCCTAGAATCAATACTCCGGTGATAGTATAGTGTATTCCCGGGTCGTTAAAGTCCCGACGAGATTGAAATGGTGCTTTTGGAATCGTTTTTGAGAAAGTGGCACTGAGGACAGTAGCCAGATGATGTGGAGTTGAATTTGCTACTGTTATTTTGGTATTTGTACACAGATATAATATTCACAAAAATCAGATAGCAGAAATATGCACAAATTGACAATTAAGATCACGTATCGGACTGGAAAAGTGGGTTTTTGATAATTATGAAACTACAGGGGGTGTTTATGACACTTTTCAAAACTTAAAATTAAAAATGAAAAAGAAATGATAAAAGTGATTAAAATAATATTAAACTATTATTTAATTAATTAAACTATTTAAAATCTAAATTAAAATCTAATTTAAATAAACTAAAAATAACAAATGATTTAAATTATGCTAAAAATTAATAAAAATATTTTCTAAACTTAAATTGGAACTTGAAGAAAGTATAAAAAATTAAAAATAATATTTTTGTCTTTTTGTGGTTTTGTAATTAATTAAAAACTATTTAACTTAATTAAACTAATTAAACTACTTTTAATTTATATTAATACTAAATTAACTTGGAAAATTAAGATAAAATTTATAAAATTACTTAACCATTACAGGAATCCTACAAAATTATAAAAACTCTAAAAATTAAGTTTTAAGATTAATCTACTAATTAATTACCTTTTAATTAACTTAAGTCTATTTTAAACAAATTAAATAAGGAAAGTAGAAAATGAACAGTAGAATATCAAAATTTATTTTCTAAAACCTTATTATACTATATTAGAACTAGGAAAATTATAAAAACTAGATTTAACCTTATAAAAACTAATTAAGCTATTTAATATTTGATAATAATTAATAATAAAGAAAATTAAAATTAAATCTAATAAGCACTAAATGACAAAATAAAAATCTGAAAAATTTATTATAACTACTTTAATATATGAGGTATTTAATAAAAATATAAAAATACTAGTTACTTAATTAAAATCTAAAAATGAAAATTAAACTTAACTTGAATTAAATAGAAACTATCACTTATTTTAAAACTAATTTTTTTGGATTTTTCTTTTACAGGACTACTAAACACCTTAAAATGATAAACTTTTATGAAAACACTTGTTGAAATAGCTTATAAATAAGCTATGACACCCCCTTGTTCTAAACAGTTGACTTTGGTTGACTGTTTGGTCAAATAAGGTCAAATGGCCTTGGGTGGGGTCCACAGTGGTGAAAACAGATACCAACAAGTTAAACAAACACAAATAAGCCAGAAATAGCAAACAATAAGCCCAAATAAGCTGAACAAAAGCAAATAAGCACTTAACACTTCCACAGTTTACTCAGATTAGGGACAAACTTGGGAAGAGATTCTAGGTGGGGTCCACTTGATCCTAGGTCAAACCAAGGGTCAATGGTGATACCCTGGTAGGAGGGGGGTTCTAAAAAACAAACTAAGGGGTGTGGGGTCCACTGGGTTGGTCACAAAACACCACCAAAGTGGTGGTGTTGGCCTGCTAACTGGTGTGCAGGGGAGGTTATCCTCCCTGCAGTTCACTTTGAGGGTGAGTGGGGACCAGAATAAAAATACTAAAAATGTAACAACAATGGGATTCTAAAGTTGAGATGGTAAAGTGTTAAACCTAAAAAATTCAAAGCTTAAAGCCTAATACTAAAATCTATAAAAATCTCCCAATATTTGTGAAAATCTGATAAGTGTGAATTTGACTTTTTGAAATTACTTATCTAGTTTGACTTTTATGGATTTCTAACACTTCTAACTGATTAAATAAGTTATGCTAAGATGAAATAAGTCTAAAATAAGCTAGGTGATAAGGTTTTAAGCTAAATGGGTAAAAATGACACCCACAGATCCACTCAGTGGACTGTCAATGGTGAATGTGTTTGATTTTGACTTTCTAGCTTGTTACTACCTAGGACTTGGTTGATTAGGTGTTGTAATGGTCTGACTATGATGTAAACATGCAAGACACTCACTGGCACTCACTGAGATGCCCAATACAGACAAAACCAAACACACCTTATTCCAACTGTTTTAAAAATTTTCAAAGCAAATTAATGACCTAAGCCTCTAATCTGATTTAAGACCTTAAAACATCATCATATTGGATCTTTTAAACACAATTAAACAATAAGAACAACACAAGAACACAGATTCAAAGATTATCTTATATGACTGTTTTTATGAAAACTTGACAACTTTCAAAATCAACAAACAAGCTATTAATATTAACCTATAACAACATTTAACAACACAAAATAAACATGAAATAACATAAATTAAACAGATATACTAAGCAAACAGTAAAATGAAAGATTTGAAGGAAATAGCTTACAACTTTGCAATCCAGCCAAATGACTAAGAACAAGGACAGATACCACACCTATGAGCTCTCCACAGAGCTTCTAACCCAAAGGCTTTCCAAATTTCCTTTGCTCCAAGCTTTGATCATCAATAACACAGGTTGACTTCCTTTGACTTTTTTTTTATTTTGAATTTTTTTTATTTCTAATTGATTTAAGTAATTACTAATAGCTTAATAAGCTTATAAGGGAGCTTATATGTATCTAAGAGTCCATTACAACTACTAAAACAACAATTGAACAGTACAAAATATTGAAATAGAAATTAAAATTGCATAAACTGTAATGATAAAAGAAGCTTGAATTTTTATAACTAAATTGAAGTACAATGCATATAGGAAAAAGGTTACCACTGCTTAAAAGCTTGGGTGTACCTAAAATTGCAAATTGAAATTACACGACATAACTAAAAACTTAAATTATCTACTATCTTCATCCTTGTGCCTGCTCTTCTATTTATAGCTCCCAATTAGGGTTCCCAGATGCAATGCCATCATTTCCCACCACTTTGTTGTAACTTTGGTCCACTCTCCATGTAACACGTGTATTGGCGGGAAAATTTGCAAACAGAGCAAATTGCTCTGTTGCGTGTAGGGGAGGGGTGGTATAAGCATTTATTGTGGGGGGGTCTCCTTGGATTGTGATTGGAGGGATTGAGAGGTTGGATGTGATGGAGAAGGCAGGTGGAGGAGGGAAGTAGCAAGTGGTGGTGTTTGAGGAGGGAAAGGGGACGGGGGTGGTGTTTTGACTGGGAGTTTGACCGAAGTCAAATGGACTCGGGTCAAAATGGTGGGTGGACTGGGCTTGGGATAACTTGGGCCTTTGTTGGTTGTAACTGGGTTGGATTGGAATGGGTTTATTTGGTTTTGTTTAGATCCGGATTTGGTTTTGTTAATTAAATCAAAAGGACCAAAAATGTAATAAGTGCAAACTTGAGGGTCTGATTTTGTAAGTTCACCAAAGTTCTTATAGGGACCAATCTTAACAAGGATGCATAGTACATGGGTATTTTTAATGTTTTTCACTTTTTTAAATACCCGGGGACCTTTTCTGTAAATTCACCAATTCCAGGGACCATTCTTGTAATTTTCTGAATTTGTGAAGGGTTAAACCTGTAAATATCAAATGTTAACACAAAGGACCAATTTTGTCATTTATAAATAGTATAAGGTTTATTTTGAATATTTTCTTTTTTTTAAACCTTAGGGACTAATTTTGACACTTTTCCAAAGTTGAGGGACCTAAGTTGTAATTTTGTGAATTTTAACTTCAAAGGACTTTTCCTAACAACTTATGAATCCCAAGGACCTTTTATGATTTTTTTACAAGTTTTGAGTGACCAGGGACTAGTTTTGCCAATTTATGAAACTTGAGGGACTGAAACTGCCAATTATGCAAACTTTGTACGTTTTTCATTTGTTTTTGCATATTTTGTGTTTGAAACATATAAAACACACCTCTAAGATATTTTAAGCATTTTGATACATATTCGGGTGTTTTTGTATGTTTTGGCAGCTCAGATTGGTATAAAATGATGAGTATTTACACACTCATCAATCCCCCACACTAAACTATTGCTAGTCCCTAGCAATATTTTATGAAGTTTTAATGGATTTGAAAGAACTCTTTACCAAAAGCCATCACTTCTGGAGTAGCCAGATGTAAGAACTGTGGTACATCTGATAACCGTGTGATTTTGAGCAAACCACCAGCTGTCAACGGATTTGATTTGTCTTTACCAAAAGCCGTTTGCTTCTGGACTAGCCAGCATCTTGATGGACTAAGTCAACATCTTGGTGAGCTGATTACCAATTATGGTTTTTCCACGGCCTTTACCACAAGCCATAATCTTGCGGGCTAGCCAGCTCATTTGCTTATGAGGATGCGGGGGAGCTGAAGAACCATGCAATTTTTGGCAAACTGCCAGCCATCAACGGATTTGAGATGTCTTTACCAAGAGCCGTTTGCTCCTGGACTAGCCAATCCCTTTGTCATTTAGACTTTGGCGGACTGATAACCACAAAAATTTTGGAATAAAGTGAAAAATTTTGAAAAAATTTTGGCCTAAAATGGGGGTACTTGGAAAGTTTTGTGATAAAATTCGTAAGAATTTCCCCCCCCCCCCCCCCCCCACACTAGAACTGAATATTGTCCTCAATATTCAAAGTCCCGGCTATTATACCGAATCTCTGACTAGAAAAGCTAAAATTCGATTCTAACTGTGGAAATTTCTATTTTTCACTTTATTTTATCTGTACATACATTTTATTTTTTATTTTTTTATTTTATTTATTTTTTTTTTTTTTTTGCTCACTACCTCCCAGGCTTGTGTTAGGTTTACCACGCAAGCTAATCACTTGTGAATGATTAACTGTAATAAATTTGCCCTAACAGCCCGGGAGTTGAATGATAAAGTTTATAATATACATACATCTTCCAGGTTTGTGTCAGGTTTACCACGCTAGCTAATCACTTGTGAATGATTAACTGTAATAAATTCTTCCTGACAGCCTGGAAGATGAATAATAATATACATGCACATCCCAGGCTTGTGTCAAGTTTACCACGCAAGCTAATCACTTGTGAATGATTAACTGTAGTAAATTCGTCCTGACAGCCCGGGATTTGAATGACGAAACATGTTTATTGAATTTTGAAAATATTTACTTTTGAAACGGTGGGGGATGGCCACTCCCCCACACTAGGGTGGTAGAAAGTAGAAAGAAGTCAGAAATACGGGTGAAAACCCATATATGTTGCTAATTTTTGTTCACCGAGTCACTAGCTTGACTCGATCCCCGAATTCATTGGTCCATGGGGAAAGTTTGGAGATCCGGGACAACCATGGGTGGTGTGTCCTCTCCAAAATAATGTTTCAATCTGTGACCATTCACTTTGAAGTTGGGACCTTCGGGTTGAGATAACTCAACAGTCCCGTATGGGTATACTTTAGCAATAGTGAATGGTCCAGTCCATCGGGTTTTTAATTTCCCCGAGAAGATCTTTAATCTGGAATTAAAAAGAAGGACTCTGTCACCGACGTTGAAAACTCGGTTCTTAATCTTAGAGTCGTGAATCTTCTTTGTCTTTTCTTTGTAGATCAAAGAGTTCTCGTAGGCCTGATCACGAAGTTCGTTTAATTCATTGATTTGAACCTTACGGTGATCACCCGCTTTATGAAGGTCGTAGTTAGCACGTTTCAAGGCCCAGTAGGCTTTGTGCTCGAGCTCGATCGGTAAATGACACGCCTTCCCGTATACAAGCTTGTATGGAGTGCACCCGATGGGTGTTTTGTAAGCTGTACGGAAGGCCCAGAGTGCATCATCTAGTTTATCCGACCAGGAAGCACGGTTTTCACCTACTGTCCTCTCAAGAATCCGTTTAATACCACGGTTGGAAACCTCCACCTGCCCACTTGTTTGGGGGTGATATGCGGTGGAAAGACGATGAGTAACACCGTATTTCAGCATGACTTTTGCAAATTGATCATTGCAAAAGTGAGTACCGCGATCACTAATGATGGCACGTGGGGTTCCAAAACGAGCAAAGAGGGATTTCAAGAATTTCACGACTACTCGGGCATCATTAGTGGGTAAGGCCTTAGCCTCAACCCATTTTGACAAGTAGTCAACAGCCACGAGTATGTATTTGTTTCCACGAGAAGATGGGAATGGCCCCATAAAGTCAATGCCCCAGACGTCAAAGATTTCACAAACTTGAATAGCATTTTGTGGCATTTCGTTCTTTTGTGAAATATTCCCGTGACGCTGACAAGCATCACAGGCTTTGACTAACTCGTGGGCATCCTTGTAGATTGTGGGCCAATAGAAACCGGAATCAAACACCTTTTTGGCGGTGTAGTTAGGACTATGGTGGCCCCCAGTGGGTCCAGCATGGCAAGCCTTGAGGATATCAGTGGCTTCCTGTCCGTATACACATCGCCTGATGACTTGATCGGCACAGATTTTGAAGAGGAAGGGGTCGTCCCAGAAGTAATGTTTAACGTCTTTGAAGAATTTTTTCTTTTGTTGGGACGTTAACCCCTTCACTATGAAGTTACCCGCATGGTAATTTGCAAAGTCGGCAAACCATGGGGTAGTAGAGTCACCACGAAAAGCAACCGCATTGAGTGTCTCAAGAGGAAATGTTTCATTTATTTCCTTTTTCTCGGACACATCTTGATGCGGGTTCTCTAATCGTGAGAGATGATCAGCAGCAAGGTTCTCGGCTCCTTTTTTATCACGGATAATGATATCAAATTCCTGAAGGAGGAGAACCCAACGAAGAAGCCTCGGCTTTGCATCTTGTTTTGCAAATAGGTATTTCAAAGCCGAGTGATCTGTGTACACTACGCATTTAGTCAAGATTAGGTATGACCGGAATTTCTCGAAGGCATACACCACAGCTAGGAGTTCTTTTTCAGTGGTGGTGTAATGACCTTGAGCCTCAGTCATAGTTTTGCTTGCGTAGTGTATGGGCTGAAAGTATTTTGCTTTTCGTTGCCCCAAGACCGCACCTATGGCAAAATCACTAGCATCGCACATAAGCTCAAAAGGTTGGTCCCAATCGGGGGCAACAAGAATCGGTGCCTCGGTAAGCTTTTTCTTTAGTGTTTCAAAAGCTTCGATGCACTCGGGAGAGAAGATGAAAGGAGCATCCTTCTCGAGGAGATGGGTCATAGGCCGGGCAATCTTAGAAAAATCTTGGATAAACCTACGGTAGAAGCCGGCATGACCCAAAAAGCTCCGAACACCTTTTACGGTGGTGGGATGAGGTAATTTGGCAATGACATCGATTTTAGCTCTGTCAACCTCGATCCCGTTTTTTGAAATCTTATGGCCGAGGACAATGCCCTCCTTGACCATAAAGTGGCTCTTCTCCCAGTTGAGACTTAGATTCGTTTCTTTGCAACGTTTAAGCATCTGTTCCAAGTGGGAGAGGCAAGTCTGAAATGAATCCCCGATGACTGAAAAGTCATCCATGAATACCTCCATAGTTTTCCCGATCATGTCGGAAAAAATAGACATCATGCACCTCTGGAACGTGCCTGGTGCATTACATAAGCCGAAAGGCATACGTCTGTAAGCAAAAGTTCCGTAGGGGCATGTGAAGGTAGTCTTCTCTTGATCCTGGGGATCAATGGGGATTTGGAAGTAACCCGAGAAGCCATCGAGGAAGCAGTAGTATTCATTCCCCGCAAGTCTTTCGAGCATTTGGTCCATAAAAGGGAGAGGAAAATGGTCTTTACGGGTGGCTTCATTTAACTTTCGATAGTCAATACAAACACGCCAACCCGTGACCAAACGAGTTGGAATCAACTCGTTATCCTCGTTGGTGACAACGGTAATGCCACCCTTTTTAGGAACACAATGAATTGGGCTAACCCAAGGACTGTCAGATATAGGGTAAATCAATCCCGCATCAAGAAGTTTAAGAACTTCTTGTTTGATAACTTCGTGGATTTTGGGATTTACCCTTCTCTGATGTTGCACAGCTGGTTTAAAGTCATCCTCCATTAAGATTTTATGAGTACAAAAGTTCGGGCTTATGCCCTTAATGTCGGAGAGTTTCCAAGCAATTGCTTGCTTGTTTGACTTAAGAACCTTTAGGAGTGCAGCCTTTTCCTCATCTTTTAAGTCTTTGGCAATAATGACGGGTAATTTGTTATCACCCTCCAGAAATGCATATTCTAGATGAGGAGGCAAGTCCTTGAGCTCAACCTCGGGAAAGTCTTCAGTTATTTCAACATTTTTGACTTCCGCTTTATGAAGTATTTGTGGAGACGGAGAGGGTGAAGGATCGTCATTTAACAATCTTTCAAGGAGAAGAATGTCCCCCTCCGGGTCAAGATAGTTTTCATCAACTCCATCGGGAATTGAGCTATCTTGAGCAAGAAAAGCCTCGAGCTCTTCCAAAAGGAAGTCACCTCCCTCAAACGGAGTGAGGGAAGGGGAAGAGTCGGAAATGATAGGGTCAGTAGAAAGACTGCCACTGGATGAGAAACCAAGGACTTCTTGGGATGATTCCTCCGACGCAATATCGATGATGTCAATACGGTTAACCGTTTCAGCGTCATAATTGGAGGAATATCTTGAAGTCTGATCAAGATTGAATGTTATGGCTTCGCCACCAACACGTAGAGTGATTTCTTCTTCGAATACATCGATTAAAGCACGACCCGTTCTTAAGAATCCTCTCCCGAGAATGAGAGGAACTCGTGGGTCAGCATCGAAATCAACAATCACGAAATCTACCGGAAAGTGGAACTTTCCTACTTTCACAAAGATATCTTCGGCAATGCCGAGAGGACGGGATATGGTACGGTCTGCAAGCTCGAGTGTCATGCAGGTCGGAGTGAGAGTAGGAAGTGAGAGTCTTTTCCAGACTGTGTAAGGCATCAGGTTAATGCTTGCGCCAAGATCGGCCAAGGCAAAGCATTCAACCATCCCAGGGAAAATACATGGAATGAGAAATTTCCCGGGATCTCCAAGCTTTTCGGGAAGCTTTTTCAAGAGCACTGCTGAGCAATGCTCGTTAAGAGGAGTCTTTGCCATCTCACAAAGTTTTTCTTTGTTGCTTATCAGATTTTTGATTGTTGAAGCAAACTTAGGCATGAGAAGAAGAGCGTCCGCGAAGCTAATATCAAAGTGTAATTCTTGGAAAATTTGATAAAATTTTTCCATCTGATGGTTAGCTTTTTCGCGGTTCTTTTGTTCAGTCACTCGTGAAGGATATGGAATTGACGGCTTAGGGTTATTCTTTGAGATTTCATCAGGACACACAGGAGGATCAAATACAACTTTCGGCTTACGAGCCGGGACCGGGACAACTTGAGGGTGGACGTTGTTGGTACCTCCGTTATTAGTAGGAAGTACCTTGTCCGTAGTGACCTCAGGTTCACGTTCCGCTACCTTAGGAGGAGAAGAAGAGGTAGAGGGAATCGAGGGTCCATTGTATGACACCCCACTTCGGGTAGTGATCGCTTTGACATCGCCCCTCGGGTTAGCGATCGTGTTGCTCGGTAGTGTACCAGAGCTCGAGGGTCGATCATTTAAAGACTTCTGAAGATCAGAGATCGTCTTGATCAATAACCGATTCGTTTCCTCTTGTGCTTTCATGAATTGTTTAATTTCAGCATCGGAGGAAGACGAGGGTGGAACAACGTTTTGATTTTGAACAGGGGGATTTGGAACACGGTTGTTTTGAAAATTCCCTTGATTTTGATTGTTGTTACCCTGAAAATTGTTTCTCTGATTGAAATTACCCTGATTGTAATTCCCTTGATTCTGGTTTCTTTGAAAATTTCCTTGAAAACCTTGGTTTTGATTGCCATTTTGAAAATTGTTTTGATTAAACTGGCCTTGATTTTGGTTCGGGTTTTGGAAATTTGAGTTTTGACCTTGGTTAAAATTCTGATTCGTGTTACGGTTTTGGTTTTGGTTAAAACCTGGAGGTCCGAGAAAATTGTTGGAACGATAGCTTAAGAGATTACGGTCCCCTTGCGGTTGGTAAGAGTTACCTCCCGTGTTGTAGGAACCGTTAGCAGCATAAACGTTCTCTTGAGAAAATTCAGCAGTAGCTGGACACTCGGAATACAGATGTGGGCCCCCACAAGTTTCACAACTTCGGGCCACGGCTTTCACTTGTTGATTTTGAGCCTGATGTTGTATCGTTTGGTTCATTCTCAACACAGCCGTAGAAATATCATCCATCTTTTTGGTAAGAGCGATTATTTCAGGAGATGATGATGATGAGGGAGTAACGGAATGACATGACGCTTCCCTCTCCGCAGAGGAATCCCAGAAGTTATGATGGGCAGTCATGTTCTCGATTAAGTCATAGCACTCCTCGGGACGCCTTTTCATAAAGGTCCCACCAGCAGCAGCATTGAGAATGTCTCGGTGCCTCAATGTCAGACCATTATAGAAGGTATCTATGATGGTAACTTGTAACATATTGTGGTTAGGGCACCGATCAATGGCTAGCTTATAACGTTCCCAAGCCTCAAAAAGAGACTCATCGGGAAGTTGCCGGAAGTTGCTGATATCATTACGTAACTTGGTAACCATGGATGGTGGAAAATATTTTGCTAGAAACTTGGTTACCATTTCATCAAAGGTTCGAATAGAATGCTTTGGAAGTCGGTCAAACCATGCAGTGGCATGATGAGCGAGAGAATAGGGGAAGAGGTACAGCCGAAGGGCGTCATCGGTGACACCATGCTGTTTCATGCATTGGGTGACCGTAAGATATTTGTCAAGATGCTTGTTGGCATCGTCACCCGGTAATCCGTGAAATTGACACGAATTCTGGACTTGTTGGATCATGTGATGCTTGAGGCCGAAGTCCGCAGCCCCAATAGTGAGTGGTGCAATAGGCCCACCCCGCCCTTGCATGGTAGGCTGGCACAGCTCCTCCATCGTTCGGAGATCGGGAGCTGGCTCATCAGGGGGTGGTAATAGTGGTGGTGGCCCGGCGGCCATTTCGGTTTTTGTATTAGAACGTAGCTCGGGTACGTCTTTCTGTTTTTTATTCTTTGCTTGAGACCGAGTGCGCATGCACTAAAAACAATTTTTCAACACAAGTTCGAGGCAAAACCACAGTGAACTTAAACCAATAATCACAAGTGAGCAGCTTCTTTGAAAAAGGTACACTACTCACAGGAATACAAAGGCAAGTTTTAATCTTAAGTTTGGGAACTTATTATGGGTTTATTATTTGATTTTTGAAAAACTGCTTT
Source organism: Artemisia argyi (assembly GCA_030686995.1). Classification (NCBI taxonomy): domain Eukaryota; kingdom Viridiplantae; phylum Streptophyta; class Magnoliopsida; order Asterales; family Asteraceae; genus Artemisia; species Artemisia argyi. The sequence continues at coordinate 43,621,669 of CM060692.1, forward strand.
AGGCTTATGGGTGTGTGTGCAGAAAACTTGGGAAATATTTTTGGAACTGATTCGTTAACCGAAATCGTCCCTTTAAGATTACTCGCAGGCTGGCGGGAGGAAGTAAATAGGTTCCCTCTTCAGTTCGCAATTTAATGTCAGAACTTACCTTAAACCAACTGTTTCAGGTTGTAATCTTAAAGAACACGAAGTAATTTAACTTCACAGTTTGTTTTTGATTGTTTTTAATTTTTTTTTGGTGTTTCTCAACACTTCAGGAAAAGTGTTAATGAACGTTTTTGATATGATTATGTTTTTAAAAACTTTTTACAGGAAGGGTTTTGAAAACCACTAAACTTAAAACGATTTTAAAACACGCAACAACCTCCCCGGCAGCGGCGCCAAATTTTGATTGAGCCCGAACCGTCTGATTATTATTGACCAAGGTCAACAAGTCAAAGACAGCCTAGAATCAATACTCCGGTGATAGTATAGTGTATTCCCGGGTCGTTAAAGTCCCGACGAGATTGAAATGGTGCTTTTGGAATCGTTTTTGAGAAAGTGGCACTGAGGACAGTAGCCAGATGATGTGGAGTTGAATTTGCTACTGTTATTTTGGTATTTGTACACAGATATAATATTCACAAAAATCAGATAGCAGAAATATGCACAAATTGACAATTAAGATCACGTATCGGACTGGAAAAGTGGGTTTTTGATAATTATGAAACTACAGGGGGTGTTTATGACACTTTTCAAAACTTAAAATTAAAAATGAAAAAGAAATGATAAAAGTGATTAAAATAATATTAAACTATTATTTAATTAATTAAACTATTTAAAATCTAAATTAAAATCTAATTTAAATAAACTAAAAATAACAAATGATTTAAATTATGCTAAAAATTAATAAAAATATTTTCTAAACTTAAATTGGAACTTGAAGAAAGTATAAAAAATTAAAAATAATATTTTTGTCTTTTTGTGGTTTTGTAATTAATTAAAAACTATTTAACTTAATTAAACTAATTAAACTAATTTTAATTTATATTAATACTAAATTAACTTGGAAAATTAAGATAAAATTTATAAAATTACTTAACCATTACAGGAATCCTACAAAATTATAAAAACTCTAAAAATTAAGTTTTAAGATTAATCTACTAATTAATTACCTTTTAATTAACTTAAGTCTATTTTAAACAAATTAAATAAGGAAAGTAGAAAATGAACAGTAGAATATCAAAATTTATTTTCTAAAACCTTATTATACTATATTAGAACTAGGAAAATTATAAAAACTAGATTTAACCTTATAAAAACTAATTAAGCTATTTAATATTTGATAATAATTAATAATAAAGAAAATTAAAATTAAATCTAATAAGCACTAAATGACAAAATAAAAATCTGAAAAATTTATTATAACTACTTTAATATATGAGGTATTTAATAAAAATATAAAAATACTAGTTACTTAATTAAAATCTAAAAATGAAAATTAAACTTAACTTGAATTAAATAGAAACTATCACTTATTTTAAAACTAATTTTTTTGGATTTTTCTTTTACAGGACTACTAAACACCTTAAAATGATAAACTTTTATGAAAACACTTGTTGAAATAGCTTATAAATAAGCTATGACACCCCCTTGTTCTAAACAGTTGACTTTGGTTGACTGTTTGGTCAAATAAGGTCAAATGGCCTTGGGTGGGGTCCACAGTGGTGAAAACAGATACCAACAAGTTAAACAAACACAAATAAGCCAGAAATAGCAAACAATAAGCCCAAATAAGCTGAACAAAAGCAAATAAGCACTTAACACTTCCACAGTTTACTCAGATTAGGGACAAACTTGGGAAGAGATTCTAGGTGGGGTCCACTTGATCCTAGGTCAAACCAAGGGTCAATGGTGATACCCTGGTAGGAGGGGGGTTCTAAAAAACAAACTAAGGGGTGTGGGGTCCACTGGGTTGGTCACAAAACACCACCAAAGTGGTGGTGTTGGCCTGCTAACTGGTGTGCAGGGGAGGTTATCCTCCCTGCAGTTCACTTTGAGGGTGAGTGGGGACCAGAATAAAAATACTAAAAATGTAACAACAATGGGATTCTAAAGTTGAGATGGTAAAGTGTTAAACCTAAAAAATTCAAAGCTTAAAGCCTAATACTAAAATCTATAAAAATCTCCCAATATTTGTGAAAATCTGATAAGTGTGAATTTGACTTTTTGAAATTACTTATCTAGTTTGACTTTTATGGATTTCTAACACTTCTAACTGATTAAATAAGTTATGCTAAGATGAAATAAGTCTAAAATAAGCTAGGTGATAAGGTTTTAAGCTAAATGGGTAAAAATGACACCCACAGATCCACTCAGTGGACTGTCAATGGTGAATGTGTTTGATTTTGACTTTCTAGCTTGTTACTACCTAGGACTTGGTTGATTAGGTGTTGTAATGGTCTGACTATGATGTAAACATGCAAGACACTCACTGGCACTCACTGAGATGCCCAATACAGACAAAACCAAACACACCTTATTCCAACTGTTTTAAAAATTTTCAAAGCAAATTAATGACCTAAGCCTCTAATCTGATTTAAGACCTTAAAACATCATCATATTGGATCTTTTAAACACAATTAAACAATAAGAACAACACAAGAACACAGATTCAAAGATTATCTTATATGACTGTTTTTATGAAAACTTGACAACTTTCAAAATCAACAAACAAGCTATTAATATTAACCTATAACAACATTTAACAACACAAAATAAACATGAAATAACATAAATTAAACAGATATACTAAGCAAACAGTAAAATGAAAGATTTGAAGGAAATAGCTTACAACTTTGCAATCCAGCCAAATGACTAAGAACAAGGACAGATACCACACCTATGAGCTCTCCACAGAGCTTCTAACCCAAAGGCTTTCCAAATTTCCTTTGCTCCAAGCTTTGATCATCAATAACACAGGTTGACTTCCTTTGACTTTTTTTTGTATTTTGAATTTTTTTTATTTCTAATTGATTTAAGTAATTACTAATAGCTTAATAAGCTTATAAGGGAGCTTATATGTATCTAAGAGTCCATTACAACTACTAAAACAACAATTGAACAGTACAAAATATTGAAATAGAAATTAAAATTGCATAAACTGTAATGATAAAAGAAGCTTGAATTTTTATAACTAAATTGAAGTACAATGCATATAGGAAAAAGGTTACCACTGCTTAAAAGCTTGGGTGTACCTAAAATTGCAAATTGAAATTACACGACATAACTAAAAACTTAAATTATCTACTATCTTCATCCTTGTGCCTGCTCTTCTATTTATAGCTCCCAATTAGGGTTCCCAGATGCAATGCCATCATTTCCCACCACTTTGTTGTAACTTTGGTCCACTCTCCATGTAACACGTGTATTGGCGGGAAAATTTGCAAACAGAGCAAATTGCTCTGTTGCGTGTAGGGGAGGGGTGGTATAAGCATTTATTGTGGGGGGGTCTCCTTGGATTGTGATTGGAGGGATTGAGAGGTTGGATGTGATGGAGAAGGCAGGTGGAGGAGGGAAGTAGCAAGTGGTGGTGTTTGAGGAGGGAAAGGGGACGGGGGTGGTGTTTTGACTGGGAGTTTGACCGAAGTCAAATGGACTCGGGTCAAAATGGTGGGTGGACTGGGCTTGGGATAACTTGGGCCTTTGTTGGTTGTAACTGGGTTGGATTGGAATGGGTTTATTTGGTTTTGTTTAGATCCGGATTTGGTTTTGTTAATTAAATCAAAAGGACCAAAAATGTAATAAGTGCAAACTTGAGGGTCTGATTTTGTAAGTTCACCAAAGTTCTTATAGGGTCCAATCTTAACAAGGATGCATAGTACATGGGTATTTTTAATGTTTTTCACTTTTTTAAATACCCGGGGACCTTTTCTGTAAATTCACCAATTCCAGGGACCATTCTTGTAATTTTCTGAATTTGTGAAGGGTTAAACCTGTAAATATCAAATGTTAACACAAAGGACCAATTTTGTCATTTATAAATAGTATAAGGTTTATTTTGAATATTTTCTTTTTTTTAAACCTTAGGGACTAATTTTGACACTTTTCCAAAGTTGAGGGACCTAAGTTGTAATTTTGTGAATTTTAACTTCAAAGGACTTTTCCTAACAACTTATGAATCCCAAGGACCTTTTATGATTTTTTTACAAGTTTTGAGTGACCAGGGACTAGTTTTGCCAATTTATGAAACTTGAGGGACTGAAACTGCCAATTATGCAAACTTTGTACGTTTTTCATTTGTTTTTGCATATTTTGTGTTTGAAACATATAAAACACACCTCTAAGATATTTTAAGCATTTTGATACATATTCGGGTGTTTTTGTATGTTTTGGCAGCTCAGATTGGTATAAAATGATGAGTATTTACACACTCATCACATGCCCTGCCAAAACCTCCAGTAGCGTGCCATTGCTTAAAGCCTGAAAATACATGCTAAAACGTCAGCATAAAGCTGGTGAGTTCATAGTTTTAAGTAAACAAGTATTTCCCGTAAACAAGTGTTTCCAGTAATCAAGTATTTCCCAGAAAAGGCATCGTAAATCCACTCAGTTGCAAGTCCCGCCATAAGAGACTTGTAACCTGTGTGTTTACGACCCACTGCCAAATATGAATTGGTTTATGTAAACAAGTCATTTGCGGAACACGAGATTTTCAGTAGCAAGACAATATAACAAATACAATGTCACAGCTAAAAATAAGGTATACAGTGCCTAAGCTCATAACCCCGAAGCTCGACGTAATCGTATGAAATCAATCATAATAATGCCCCTTGCAAGTGTTTGCCAGACACTCGGAAGTAATCCGAATGATATGCGTCCGTTTGACAGGTTGGCGCGACCAACTCGGACGGGGTGTCAACCCAAATAGATCAATCCACAGCATTTGCGCTCACACGCATGTAATTAACGGTTCATGATAAAGGGGACTTCAGTGGCAGTAATAGGTAACTCAGGCAAAGTAACAGTTTTGTATTTATGTCCGCAAAAGCAAGAACTTGTGTCCATAAGAAAGTAATCAAGGATGGAATGAGTAATTCATAATGTATTCAAGTAATAAATCGAGTATTTCAACCATCCAGTAATGTTGAGAAAATGAATCGCGTTCGAGTAAAACAAGTATTGAATTTAAGTAGTAATGAGCATGTATCTTCCCCCAAAACAGTTGTAAAACAAGTAAAAGTAGGGGTTATGAACTCACCTGGAACAATAGTTACGATGACAACAATGAATACATGAAAATCGATGTACAAACGCTCTAACCGCAACCTAAATGATTCATATGTCTTAGGTTCGAAAACAAGGTCAAGCATGCAAGTCATACACTACATTATCACTTGTACATGTTGTTGAAATTTTTATCGTCAAAAACGTAGGTAATCAAAGTAATCTCGTATTTAAGTCATCCACTATTTTAGAAAACGTAGTTTGTAAATCTCACGACCAAATATTAGTCATCTTGAAAATATGTACTTTGAAAATCTCTAACGTACCTATTAAGTATACGTGATGCTCTACCTTTTTATTTACGTCATTTTAGCCAATTTATACTCTAAAATATCCAAAAACTCATTTTAATATTTTCCATCAGCTTTTAAATATAGCACAAAAGCTGTCAACATTTTAGTGTTTTGCCGCAACTTTCCTTGGCCATAACTTTTGCGTCGTAGTTCCGTTTTTCAAGTTCTATATATTCCCGCGAAGGTATTCAAGTATACTTTAGGTTTTTCAAGGTCTCGGCTAGTCTAGATATCATTTAATCTCAGTTTTCCTAGCTTGAAAAATCGGGACAGAATCATAATTTCAGAAAATATAGTTTTAGTCGTCAATCTTGAAAATAGCATATCTTTTTCGTTATAAGTCCGTTTTAACTCGTTCAAGCGGCTATGTTTTCGTTATTAAGTCTATTTTCTATATTTCTAGCCTAATATGGTCACCAAGGTGCTGATTTTTCTGTGAAGGGTCGAATAGGACAGATTCATCATAAATAATGTCAAACTATATTTCCTAGTGTTTTATTTATTTTCACCACTTACAACAACTCCAAATCTAGTCCTAGTTCATCCATCAACTTCTCAACTAGTGTATGGTGATCTAAACATAAACTTATCAATATTCAAGATCCATGTACAAGATCATCTAAGTATTTAAAACTTCATATCTACTATATATATTTATAAAGTCTTTATCATTTTCTTGTAAAGATTATTACTAGCAATTTTTCTTGAAATCAAAACTTGTTCAAAACATGATTTCTTGTTAAGAGATCAAAGTGAATGTAAAGATTTACCAACATGTACCAAGTGATAACCAAGTATATATACTAGACAAACATAAAAATCATGAAGTATTAGTAGTGTAAAAATTACTTACAAAGAGGTTAGTGAGATGAGATTGGTAAAACACTTGTGTAACCCCCAAGATTAGTATTAAACCCTTGTTAATCTTGCCCTAAGTACCCTTGAAAGTGACCAACAACTTCCTTCTCTTCCTTGCTCCTTGGTGGATCGATCTAGGTATATAAGTGGGGAGGTGATGTGTTTCTTTCTTTGTAACTAAAATGAGTTATTAGTGCTAGGCATATATATAGTAAAGGAGTCAAAATTTGGTCAAAAATATCTATGATCTTTGGTCCTTGTGTTTGCCGAGTTTCATGAAAAAAAAAGAGGGGGCAAGAGGTGGCTCTAGCCACCTTCATTAAATGCCATGTTTCATGGTTTGTTAACACAAGTAGGAAAAGAAAAATGGTAAGTAATTATGGAGCTGGGGGGCGGCTCATTAGACAAAGATAGGAAGAAATTGTGTTAAATTTTATAAAAATATATATACTGAATGTATTGGGTAGTAAAAATATGTATTGGGTATTAGTTTAGTAGTTAACGAAAGTTATACGTAATTAAACGTAAGGTATAAAGAATTTAACTTGGATGTCGGAAAATATTTTTGGGACTTTTGTAATAATTTTGGAAGTATAAAAATACCCTAAAAATAATTGTTGAGAAAGTCGGGTATGTCGAGTGTTATATTTTTGAATAAAAATTAACGTTATGTTGAATTTAAAACCGTAAGTATTTTAAAAAAATAGAATTTGTTTTATAGAATAAAATGGTGAACTGGGGAAGGAGCAAGGTACCCGAGCGTTGTGGACTAAAATTAGCCTAAGTCCTAGTGTACTTAGAATTTAATTAGAAATTCGCGTCGATTCAAGTAAAAGAGCTCGTGTAAATTGTTTTAAATTAAATGTCAAGAATTTAAATTCGAGTTTAGGAAATAGTATTGACCTGGGAAATAGCGGGTTGTGATATTAGCTGCGAATTTGAAGACCCGTAAACTCAGTTTACGATGAAATGAACAGCAATCGTGAATAGTGATTTCCTTCTGGAAATGAATAGTGTCACATGAATAGTAAAATTTCTGAACGCTTCTCGGAATCACAAACTGACTCCGAAAATGATGAATAGTAAAATGATGAATAGTGACCGGTGAATAGTAAATGATGAATAGTAACTGATGAATAGTGAATAGGAGAAATGTCCTGAAAATGCGGGTTGTTACAGTCTCACCCCCTTAAAAGGAACTTCGTCCCGAAGTTCAGTTTGTGTTGGTCTCTGAAGTTGTATTGGGGAAAAGATGATGATACTTATCGTGTAAGCTACTGAGCTCTAATGGGAGTTCAAGTCTGTAGGCCACTAGACCCATACTGTCTGAAATATTGAATGGTCCAATGTATATCGGGTTTAACTTTCTGAATTTTTTTGAATGGTATTATGCCTTTCCTAGGCAGAACTTTCAACATGATCTGGCTATTAACTTGAAGTTGTAATGGTTTACACTTATTGAACTTGTAACTGATTCTTGACTTGTAGGAAATTCCAGGTTATTTCATGAATGCTTACTGGACTAGTGAGTTGGGCTTTTCCAATTTTCAATCCGTCAATGGATGTTGGCACTTCGGCCATAGAGTGCTTCAAATGGTGTAGTCCCTAAGCTCATGTGATAACTATGGTTATAAAGGAATCTGAGTTATGGCAAATGGTTAGTCCAACCATCTCTAGAGTTAATCACTCATGCTCTGAGCATATCTCCCTATGTTTGAATCGTTCTCTAATTTCTGACCATTGGTCTGCAAATGATAGGTGGTGTGGTTCCAAAGGAATCATAATGAAATCGCTAGGAGTTCGAGGTGAATCAAATTCTTCTATTAGGAACAATTGAAATGGGTATCATGAATCTTGTTTTGAAAGACTTACAAGGTTAAGTCCGTCAAAGGGTGTTGTTAGCAAGATTAGGTTAGGATAAGGTTGTGATTCCTCTGCAAGAATGTCATGAATTGAGTCTCTCTCCACCTATGATGCTTAGTCTCCATTACTAAGATTTTCCCCAAGTTCTATGTCATCAAATCACAAAATCCTAATTGTATAAGTGATGTAATATAGTGATTGATTTTCAAAGTTTATTTTGAGATTGTGTGTTTTGTTCATAAACCTTCCCTGAGTAAATGAATTTACAACTTTAAGCAAACGGCTTTCTAAGTAACATTTTTTTCTTGATATTTCAAAATTTAATAGTTATGCAAAATAGGACCGTTTACAACATAAGGTGGATGATATGGTTTACCAAAAGATCGATGTTTAACATTTTCCTAACATTCAATAGTTTTGTAAAAGATTAACCAAAAGGAATTTGCTTGACAAAATAAGTGCCTTAGAAAAGTATTTCTTATAAGTTATATGTTTTGTATAACGGTAGTTTGGAGAAAAATCCATTTTAAAGTGAAAGTATTAAGAGGATAACATAGCCAAGTATGTATGTCTGCACAAATGCATAAGTGTTTATCACGTTTGAATAATGTCTATTGGCGAGGTCATGTTCAATTTATAGTCTTGGGTAAGAGGTTGGATTTATCTCTATGGTGTTGATCAGTGAGCACTCGCATCGAAACTAATCTTGTAATTCGGTCAAGCCAATACTTTCCAGATGATGGAATTTTTGATGATCAGGCCAGTGATAGTTGTTCGAATGATTTTGTGATATCTTGGGATTTCTGTTGAGTTTTGAATGGTCTTACTGTACCGAGGGATCCTCCTCATAGATGGTATGGAAAATCTTTCCTAGGGAGGTCATTGATAATATCCACTTATCAATATTGGGAATAGTGAGTGATGAGTGACATAGGAATCCATAGAGTGTCACCTAATTCTTTATATATATGGGGGTGGGGAAGAGAAATGATAGTAATGGTGAGAAGGGAAGAGACTGTGACAACTGCGACAAAATGAGATTGTGATGAAAGAAAAATACTGTGATATAAGTGTATCGTGCATAGACGTGAATGTTCTTGAGATGAAACGACCAGTTGACGTACTTCTAATCGGTGGTTAACGAAATGATGAAAAGTATGAATGTTCCAACAACGAGGGTATACACACACATGAATGAAACATTTGAAAATTGAGTAGAGCATTCAATCCAGACAAAATTTTATTATAACCATTCTAAGTGTTGCAAAATTCATTTCTGAGTCAGACATAGGTGGTCAGCCTATATCTCACTATCCCGGGTTGAATATAGATGACCAGTCTATATTCCACCGAGGTTCCATGAATTTTGAAATACTCAGCTCAGTTATACTAAAACCATGTCCTTCACAAATACCAAGGCGTTCTGAAAGACAAAAGCAAGTGACCAAACTCGAGGTCAACTGATGAAACTATGCAAGGAAAACATAATGCGGTGAAATATATGATACATGAACATGCTTATATGAAAGACAGTTATAGTAATCAACTATGATAAATGAATATAGTATATCAGATAATGAGACACAAATCTCATCACTTAAGTCAGCAACAAACCACAAATGAGGCTTCAGCTTGGCAGGCAGGCACGTGACGGTCATAGAGTTAAGTTTTCGTAAAAGTAGCTATAGTCTAGGTTTTAAAAACACTTAGTTCGCTATAGCCAAAGCTCTGATACCAATCTGTCACACCCCCAGAATCGGGTCCAGCGGAAGCATACATGTAGCTGGGGTGTAACTCAATTGGTATTACAAAACAAGTGAAAAATGGTTTTCATTTCAATCATTTAGAATAAAATAGCTTAATCAAAAATATTGAATTTACATTTTTAAAAGTAGTGCGGAAGTAGGCCTTTAAATCAGTCAAAAATGGTCCCCAAATGAATATCAGAGTCTTCTATGACCATGCCATGCCCTGCCAAAACCTCCAGTAGCGTGCCATTGCTTAAAGCCTGAAAATACATGCTAAAACGTCAGCATAAAGCTGGTGAGTTCATAGTTTTAAGTAAACAAGTATTTCCCGTAAACAAGTGTCTCCAGTAATCAAGTATTTCCCAGCAAAGGCATCGTAAATCCACTCAGTTGCAAGTCCCGCCATAAGAGACTTGTAACCTGTGTGTTTACGACCCATTGCCAAATATGAATTGGTTTATGTAAATAAGTCATTTGCGGAACACGAGATTTTCAGTAGCAAGACAATATAACAAATACAATGTCACAGCTAAAAATAAGGTATACAGTGCCTAAGCTCATGACCCCGAAGCTCGACGTAATCGTATGAAATCAATCATAATAATGCCCCTTGCAAGTGTTTGCCAGACACTCGGAAGTAATCCGAATGATATGCGTCCGTTTGACAGGTTGGCGCGACCAACTCGGACGGGGTGTCAACCCAAATAGATCTATCCACAGCATTCACGCTCACACGCATGTAATTAACGGTTCATGATAAAGGGGACTTCAGTGGCAGTATTAGGTAACTCAGGCAAAGTAACAGTTTTGTATTTATGTCCACAAAAGCAAGAACTTGTGTCCATAAGAAAGTAATCAAGGATGGAATGAGTAATTCATAATGTATTCAAGTAATAAATCGAGTATTTCAACCATCCAGTAATGTTGAGAAAATGAATCGCGTTCGAGTAAAACCAGTATTGAATTTAAGTAGTAATGAGCATGTATCTTCCCCCAAAACAGTTGTAAAACAAGTAAAAGTAGGGGTTATGAACTCACCTGGAACAATAGCTACGATGACAACAATGAATACATGAAAATCGAGGTACAAACGCTCTAACCGCAACCTAAATGATTCATATGTCTTAGGTTCGAAAACAAGGTCAAGCATGCAAGTCATACACTACATTATCACTTGTACATGTTGTTGAAATTTTTATCGTCAAAAACGTAGGTAATCAAAGTAATCTCGTATTTAAGTCATCCACTATTTTAGAAAACGTAGTTTGTAAATCTCACGACCAAATATTAGTCGTCTTGAAAATATGTACTTTGAAAATCTCTAACGTACCTATTAAGTATACGTGATGCTCTACCTTTTTATTTACGTCATTTTAGCCAATTTATACTCTAAAATGTCCAAAATCTCATTTTAATATTTTCCATCAGCTTTTAAATATAGCACAAAAGCTGTCAACATTTTAGTGTTTTGCCGCAACTTTCCTAGGCCATAACTTTTGCGTCGTAGTTCCGTTTTTCAAGTTCTATATATTCCCGCGAAGGTATTCAAGTATACTTTAGGTTTTTCAAGGTCTCGGCTAGTCTAGATATCATTTAATCTCAGTTTTCCTAGCTTGAAAAATCGGGACAGAATCATAATTTCAGAAAATATAGTTTTAGTCGTCAATCTTGAAAATAGCATATCTTTTTCGTTATAAGTCCGTTTTAACTCGTTCAAGCGGCTATGTTTTCGTTATTAAGTCTATTTTCTATATTTCTAGCCTAATATGGTCACCAAGGTGCTGATTTTTCTGTGAAGGGTCGAATAGGACAGATTCATCATAAATAATGTCAAACTATATTTCCTAGTGTTTTATTTATTTTCACCACTTACAACCACTCCTAATCTAGTCCTAGTTCATCCATCAACTTCTCAACTAGTGTATGGTGATCTAAACATAAACTTATCAATATTCAAGATCCATGTACAAGATCATCTAAGTATTTAAAACTTCATATCCGCTATATATATTTATAAAGTCTTTATCATTTTCTTGTAAAGATTATTACTAGCAATTTTTCTTGAAATCAAAACTTGTTCAAAACATGATTTCTTGTTAAGAGATCAAAGTGAATGTAAAGATTTACCAACATGTACCAAGTGATAACCAAGTATATATACTAGACAAGCATAAAAATCATGAAAATCATGAAGTATTAGTAGTGTAAAAATTACTTACAAAGAGGTTAGTGAGATGAGATTGGTAAAACACTTGTGTAACCCCCAAGATTAGTATTAAACCCTTGTTAATCTTGCCCTAAGTACCCTTGAAAGTGACCAACAACTTCCTTCTCTTCCTTGCTCCTTGGTGGATCGATCTAGGTATATAAGTGGGGAGGTGATGTGTTTCTTTCTTTGTAACTAAAATGAGTTATTAGTGCTAGGCATATATATAGTAAAGGAGTCAAAATTTGGTCAAAAATATCTATGATCTTTGGTCCTTGTGTTTGCCGAGTTTCATGAAAAAAAAAGAGGGGGCAAGAGGTGGCTCTAGCCACCTTCATTAAATGCCATGTTTCATGGTTTGTTAACACAAGTAGGAAAAGAAAAATGGTAAGTAATTATGGAGCTGGGGGGGGGGGGCGGCTCATTAGACAAAGATAGGAAGAAATTGTGTTAAATTTTATAAAAATATATATATTGAATGTATTGGGTAGTAAAAATATGTATTGGGTATTAGTTTAGTAGTTAACGAAAGTTATACGTAATTAAACGTAAGGTATAAAGAATTTAACTTGGATGTCGGAAAATATTTTTGGGACTTTTGTAATAATTTTGGAAGTATAAAAATACCCTAAAAATAATTGTTGAGAAAGTCGGGTATGTCGAGTGTTATATTTTTGAATAAAAATTAACGTTATGTTGAATTTAAAACCGTAAGTATTTTAAAAAAATAGAATTTGTTTTATAGAATAAAATGGTGAACTGGGGAAGGAGCAAGGTACCCGAGCGTTGTGGACTAAAATTAGCCTAAGTCCTAGTGTACTTAGAATTTAATTAGAAATTCGCGTCGATTCAAGTAAAAGAGCTCGTGTAAATTGTTTTAAATTAAATGTCAAGAATTTAAATTCGAGTTTAGGAAATAGTATCGGCCTGGGAAATAGCGGGTTGTGATATTAGCTGCGAATTTGAAGACCCGTAAACTCAGTTTACGATGAAATGAACAGCAATCGTGAATAGTGATTTCCTTCTGGAAATGAATAGTGTCACATGAATAGTAAAATTTCTGAACGCTTCTCGGAATTACAAACTGACTCCGAAAACGATGAATAGTAAAATGATGAATAGTGACCGGTGAATAGTAAATGATGAATAGTAACTGATGAATAGTGAATAGGAGAAATGTCCTGAAAATGCGGGTTGTTACACCCACAGATCCTAATTCTATCTCTCCACGCCTTCCTATCTGAGGCCATGTCCTCGGACAAGAGCAGCTCCTTCATGTTGAGCTTAAGTCTATCCTCCCGCGTGAGTTTGGGTCTACCCTTTCTTCTCACTCCATCTACTACAAGCGCTTTGACTTTTCTAACTGGCGCTGATTATGGCCTCTTCCTAACATGACCCAACCACCTCAACCTTCCTTCTCTCATCTTTGAGATAATATTCACGACTTCGAGTTTAGCTCTAAAAACTCCGTTCGAGATCATGTCAAGCAAGGTTTTACCACACTTAATTAAATACTCGTACTATATAAAATCAATATCTTCAACTATATATCTGATCTTGTACTTTTCATTCTTTTTCAAATATTTATTTGCGTGTTTTCATAAACATTATATTTTGATACTTTTGTGTGGTATACGTAAACGTACATGAAACACTTAATCAATATATCACAATTATAATTATTTGTTGTTATGCACAGGGACGCACCTAGTTTTATTAAAGCTCATTTAGCTTTGACTTGTTCAAAATTTTATACTCATTGATATTTTTGCTTCATAATTAAAATACTAACTTTGGCCAAGAGGTTTACACACAAATTACTTAATCTCTCATCCATATTTATATCAGTTTATATTGAAAAATTAATTATTTTTTAAAGCTTATTACCATTTGATGCTTAATTTTTCAATATATACCATTTATAATCTCTCACATTAGTAATTCATGAATGTATTATATATAAATATAAAGTGGGAATTTCTGAAATGAACTTGTACGAAGCTATTTTACGAAAATGGACCATCGAAAATCGTGTTACAGAAATCTACTAAGCGAGCAAAGTGACGGGCGAGCAAGGTTTGCTCGCTCTGTTGATTGTCTTTTAGCACCCACAATTATTGAAATTGGCGAGTAAAGTGAGGGACAAGCAAGGTTTGCTCGCTCTGTTGATTGTCTTTTAGCACCCAATCAGCGAACAAAGTGAGGGGAGAGCAAGATTTGCTCACTCTGTTGATTGTCTTTTAGCAAAACAAGCTATTGAAATGTGCGAGCGAGCAAAATGAGCGAGCAAACTGGGTGAGCAAAGTATAGTTACTAGCTTACTTTTTTGTCTATACCTCTTGAATGTTACATAAGTTGAGCCTCTTGAAAGGAAAACGCATGAATTAATGCATGAATTCCAACTGTTGGAGAACTTTGTTGTGTACTTATAAATGACATAATGGAAAGGAAAATGCATGAATTCCTAAACTTTGGGAAGCATACTAAATAAATGACATAATGGGAAACGCGAGGTGAACTATTTGTATAACTGTTGATTGTGTAAATTTAAATGGTAACACTTCGATTAAACACCTAAATTTAATTAATAACATCTCAAGTGATTGTTGTTTTACAAAATGATCCAAAATACAATACCAAAAGTAGCACAAATGAGTTGTTATGGATTGGCAATAATGGTAATAATATTGTGATGTTGACATTAAATAACATAAGTTTAGATGCTTTAACTTGACAAAGCAACTTATAGGAAGGTGTGTTGTTTCCGAAATGAACTTGACTAGCAAATTGGTTGCTCACCCTGTGTTTGATCGCCATATATTCTAGGAATCTAGGTGTGTGGACAAGATTTTACCAAAAATACACTCATATGTAAATGCTATTTAATGTGGCGAGCAAAGTTTTTGGGCAAGCATTTTGGTTTGCTCGATATGTTGATTTTGGTAAAGAGGATTTATAGTGTCGGTATTTCTAATTTGGTTTGAAAAGTGGAGGTTTTGGTAATTGATTTAAATATAAATATAAATAAATCAAAACATATATGCTACAATATAGTTTGAACTTTGAACACCAGAAAGACGTTTATAAGTGAATTAAGTAGGCGTGTAACGTGTAAACATCCATGTGCATTTGCATTTCTTTACGAGGTTGAAAATGATTTGCAATTATATCCGGTTATTTGCTTGTCATGAAATGGTTTATTAGGGCTCATAACATTGTCATGTGTTTATAGGCACTTATAGGCTACATACTGACAATTATATTAGTAGTCTCATTACTTGATTAAATTGACTAGTAACGATCAAAATTTATTTAAATGTTGGGTTTTATGAAATGTCAACTTTGAAACTTATATAAAAGTTTTTAAAAATTATAGATATTTGGATATTCGGATATATAAAACTGTTATCCGAAATTTCGGATATCCGAATTTAAAGAACTTAGCTATAATAATGGACCTAACATAAAACAAGAAAATCAAATATAGGATATTCAAAAACCTAAAACCGAACCGAAAAAATCGAAATTTTGGTGTGGGGTTTGGTTTTAAAAACTTAAAAACGAATTTTTGGTTCGGGGTTTAGTTTTAGCCAAAAACCGCCCATTGCTCACCTCTACTCTTGTCGTTTTTCTTCACATTGTCGTTTTTGCATGTACGGACATGCATACATTTATAGCTAACGCCCTTTTTTATGTAATTACCATATCACAAACTTGGGGTAGGATGATACGTGTGATCAAATTTTACTTATTCATGTTCAAATCCGTCGGTCCCATATGCACACAGTCAACACCATCAACCGCTGCAATCTCCTCAATCTTCTTAACCCCTTCTTTAGATTCCACCTGACAAATGATCAAAAGCTCATCATCAATGTTACTCAAATACCCATTATCAATCCCATAACCCGATGCCCTAACCACATGACGAGCACCTCCCTAGATTCCATTCGGGGGTATCTACAATAGGAAACCACCTTTTTCACCATTTTCTGACTCTCAATCATGGGAAACATAATCCCCTAAGGTCCAATATCAAGTTATTTTTTAAGCCACATTGGTTCAGGATTAGGTACTTGGATAATGGCAGGCGTTCGCGCAGCCGAAAGAGTGCGTAAACAGATATCCCACCTAGACCATGTTCCAAATCCACAACATGGTCATAACCAGAAAGACCAACAATCTCAGCAAGTGTTGGTGAATTTGACAATAGAAAAATCCTATATAAAGTTTCCCTATTTTTTAGTATTGACTTTAGGGTTTCTGGGGTGTTTGGAGTGGTTTCTAGGATTTCAGACATCCAAAAACTGAAAACCGAATCGAAAAATCAAAATTTTGGTGTGGGGTTTGGTTTTAAAAAACTTAAAAATGAATTTTTGGTTCGGGGTTTGGTTTTAGCCAAAAACCGCCCCATGCTCACCTCTACTCTTGTTGTTTTTCCTCACATTGTCGTTTTCGCATGTACGGACATGCGTGTACATTTACAGCTAACGTCCTTTTTATTTAATTACTAAATGACAAATTATTTAATTACTAAATCAAAAACTTGGGGTAGGATGATAAGTATGATCAAATTTTACTTATTCGTGTTCAAATCCGTCGGTCCCATATGCGCATAGTCAACACCATCAACTTCCGCAATCTCCTCAATCTTCTTAACCCCCTCTTTAGATTCCACCTGAAAAATGATCAAAAGCTCATCATAAATGTTACTCAAAAACCCATTATCAATCCCATAACCTAAAGCTCTAACCACATGATGAACACCTCCTCAGATTCCATTCGGGGAGTATCTACAATACGAAACCATTTTTTTTTTGACAATTTTATGACTCTCAATCATGGGAAACATAATCCCCTAAGGTCCAATATCAAGTTATTTTTTAAGCAACATTGGTTCAGGATTAGGTATTCGGATAATGGCAGGCGTTCGCGCAGCCGAAAGGGTGCGTAAACACGCCAAAGCAATAGATATCCCACCTGGACCATGTTCTAAATCCACATCAACACAGTCATAACCAGAAAGACCAGCAATCTCAGCAAGTGTTGGTGAATTTGATAATAGAAAAAGCCTATATAAAGTTTCCTTGGTTTTTAGTATTGACTTTAGGGTTTGTGGGGTGTTTGGAGTGGTTTCTAGGATTTCTGATATCCGAAAACCGAACTAAAAAATTGAAATTTTGGTGTCAGGTTTGGTTTTAAAAAACTTAAAAATGAATTTTTGGTTCGGGGTTTGGTTTTAGCTAAAAACCGCCCCATGCTCATCTCTACTCTTGATGTTTTTCTTCATATTGTCATTTTCGCATGTATGGACATGCGTACATTTATATCAAATGTCCTCTTTTTTTAATTACTAAATGAAAATTATTTAGTTACTGAATCACAAACTTGGGGTAGGATAATACGTGTGATCAAATTTTACTTATTCTTGTTCAAATCCATCGATCCCATATGCACATAGTCAACACAATCAACCGCCGCAATCTTCTCAATCTTCTTAACCCCCTCTTCAGATTCCACCTGAAAAATGATCAAAAGCTCATCATCAATGTTACTCAAATACCCATTATCAATCCCATAACTCGAAGCTATAACCACATGATGAGTACCTCCCCATATTCCATTCGAGGGGGGGGGGTATCTACAATACGAAACCACCTTTTTCATCATTTTCTTACTCTCAATCATGGGAAACATAATCCCCTGAGGTCCAATATCAAGTTATTTTTTAAGCCGCATTGGTTCAGGATCGGGTATTTGGATAATGGCAGGCGTTCGCCTAGCCAAAAGAGTGCGTAAACACGCCAAAGCAACAAATATCCCACCTGGACCATGTTCCAAATCCATAACAATGTAATCATAACCAGAAATACAAGCAATCTGAGAAGTGTTAGTGAATTTAACAATAGAAAAGTCCGATATAAAGTTTCCCCGTCTTTAGTATTGACTTTAGGGTTTATAGGGTGTTTGGAGTGGTTTCTAGGATTTCTGAGATTTTGGATTTGATTAGAGTTTTTTTCAGGGTTTGGTTAAAAAGGTTAAAGATTGAAACTTTGGGGGATTTGGAACATGGATTAGGGTTTTGCTTGTGAAATGAAGTGTATGTTCATGTGTTTTTAGGATTTTAGGCTGGGGTGATAAAGTTACGGAGAAAGTGAGAGTGGCTATTGTACGGGATGTTTGAATCAACTTATTGTACTCACTTACTTATAAACACATGATGGTCATGCTAACAAGGAGTATTAAATATGGTTTGTTTTGAGCATGTACTGCAAATCTGGGTTGCTTTCTACGTATTTCCTTTCTAAAAATGGGTTTATGAGAAGAAAAAGCAGAAACATATGTTCACGGTTAACTTGATCATGGTTTTTTAAATATGTCATTTACATCCTTTAACTTACATAATTTTAAGTGTACTTCAATTTTTTTTTTTTCTTTTTTTGATTTGCAAATAAAGCTTTTCCACCTTCTTCTTCGTATTATTTTTTTTAACTAATTCTTATATATACAAACTCATCTTATTAAGATGTACATAGCTATAATATTTATTTTACTTCAAACATATCATGTGCTAAATTATTAAACACATTGTGTCTAATAATACAAATATCAAATATCATCATTATTTACTCTATGCCATTCAAAACTCTATCAAACGATGTTTTGATTCGTAACTTTATCAAACAATGTTTTAAGCATCGATTATTTTTGTTAATCATAAACCATAAGCATAACAAAAAATATTACTAAAAGGATTAACAAAAATGAAATTAAATGAAGTACCAACTAAGTTAAGTCACTCACTTTACTAAGAGATGTAGAGATAGAAGAAGATAGTATTGTTGTTCGAAAAATAGGGCCGTCAAAAAATAGAAAATAGACTGGGAAAGTTTGAGTTTGAGAGAGATGTATTTGAGTGGAGTGGGTAAAATGAAAGAGTTGTTGGTTTTTAAGATGGCAAGTAAGTGAAGTAACGCATAATGATTTTTTCAAGCTCCAATAGTAGCTCATTGTTGGATGATGAGGTGTCTTTTTATGGAGGTTCTACGGCAATTTGAAGCCTCTTACTTAACTTTCACTTGCAACATATAATTATTATTTGTTAACCTTGAAAATTCTTTTTACACTTTTAACTAATGCAAATTTTATGATATAGAAAATGTTTTTAAGGAAAAATAATTACTAAGAGAAAGAATTTTTTCTAAAATTAAAAACATTACAAATGAGTAATGTTTTATACACAAAATACCGTTTAATTTTAAATTTCTAATTACTTAATTTTTTTTTCTTAATATTGCTAACAATCACACTTAATTAAATACTCGTACTATATAAAATCATACCTTCAACTATATATATGATCTTGTACTTTTCATTCTTTTGCAAGTATTATTTGTGTGTTTTCATAAACGTTATATTTTGATAATTTTGTGTGGTATAAATAAACGTACATGAAACACTTAATCAGTACATCACAATTATAATTATTTGTTGTTATGCACGGGGACGCACCTAGTTTATTAAAGCTCATTTAGCTTTGACTTGTTCAAAATTTTAAACCCATTGATATTTTTGCTTCATAATTAAAAATATTAACTTTGGCAGTTACTTAATCACTCATCCATATTTATATCCGTTTATATTGAAAAATTAATTATTTTTTAAAGCTTATTACCGTTTGATGCTTAATTTTTCAATATATACTATTTATAATCTCTCACGTTCATAATTCATGAATGTATTATATATATAAATATAAATATAAATAAATCAAAACAGATATGTTACAACATAGTTTGAACTTTGAACACCAGAAAGACGTTTATAAGTGAATTAAGTAGGCGTATACCGTGTAAACATCCATGTGTCATTTGCATTTCTTTACGAGGTTGAAAATGATTTGCAATTATATCCGGTCATTTACTTGTCATGAATATAGTTTATTAGGGCTCATAACATTGTCATGTGTTTATAGGCAATTTAACGCTACATAATGAAAATTATATTAGTAGTCTTATTAACTTGACTAAATTGACTAGTAATGAACTAATGATGTTAACTATTTCGATTGTCTTTCACAATTTGCATCATATAATAATAGACGACTATCCGCGTATAGCAGTGACAGTGTATATGCGTGCATGCATATTTATTGCGTTTTCTTTCGTAATGTAACAAAATTGTCGAATAATGTATAGACGTATGGTGTATGCAATTGACGAATGCTCTAATAGAAACTAATAGAGATTGTCAAGTGTAAGGAATGATTAAACATTCCTATATAATTTAGTAACTAATACAAATTGTCATAAATTAAAAAAGTTCCCCTGAGTTTTAGAAAAAGTTGTAAAGCATCATAATAATTAAAAAAAAAAATATTTTCGTAGTTTTTAAACAATTTTGTTTTCTCTTTATATGCAATAAATCTGATTTAAATCAAACAAAATACAAGCCATTTATATGCTTGTGGAAAGTTGAAAACATATATGATAATCTTTTGTTCAAAGAAAACAAAGAAGCACAAAATAAATACAAACTCAATGATCAATCTAGTAATCAGATTCACACAAAGTTTGATGCTCCTAATTTTTAATTATGTAATGAATGTAGACTCAAAACATCAAGTTTAAT
Source organism: Artemisia argyi (assembly GCA_030686995.1). Taxonomy (NCBI): domain Eukaryota; kingdom Viridiplantae; phylum Streptophyta; class Magnoliopsida; order Asterales; family Asteraceae; genus Artemisia; species Artemisia argyi. The sequence continues at coordinate 43,642,533 of CM060692.1, forward strand.
CCTACTTTCGTCTCAAAACAAATGTCTACTTTTATATTGTAAAAAATTTTAAGAAATTCCATTAACAACATTATCCATCAATCAAATATCATCCTTACTCACTAAGCTCTATTTTAATCGATTAAAACATAAAGTTAACATTTATTTTGAGACTTCTCGAAATAAAAATATGAACTTTCATTTTAAAATGGAAAATAGAAAAATAATAATATTATTTTGTGTACTGTTTGGGGCCTAAATAAATTACTTATAATTATGGCTAATAATGAAATTTAGTTATGTTACTTAAATTCGAATCTAGACTTTTTTGTTCACCTATGAATATAAAATCTTAATCTTGCTCACATGCTGTGACCAAATGAGATTCTCATTTAAGCAAGAGTAGTTGTTTACTAATGATGGCTCTAAACATTATGTTTAACATGTTATTTTTCTTTATACAAGGGTAACAATTATATAAAACCCACAAAAGAAACTTGTAAACAATTATTTAATCACATTCCCTTTTCATACTTTATCATAATATCATAAAAAAGTAGTAGTTATGTTTCGTTTCTTTAAAGTTATTTTATTTTTAAGAACCGCAATTATTTCCCTATACTAATTTCACAATTTATCTAACATAAGTCTCCAACAAGGCTTGAACTTCAAATCTATAAATTGTTGGTCAACTCACATATCATTAAAAAAACAGTTAGTACAATTATTTCAACCATAATTCTTAGAGTATCATTAGCAAAATAAAAGTAATTTATATTTCTACTTAAAAAGTGTTAGTACAATTATAGGATTTAGATCCTTTCAAGTTGATATGAATATTACCTTTCATATTTTTTTTTCGCCATAAAACAATAGAGTTTACTAAGTGAATCAATTTCTATTTTTTATTATAAAATTCAAACCAACTTGAGATAATCTTGATCTTTATACTTAGGTATCACGTAAAACAATGTCTAAGAGCGCTGGGTATGATAACGTCGAGCTCAACATTATGCCTAGCTGGCACCGACATTGTCGGCATTACCATACTGGCCTCACCACAAATCCAACGGTGTAGGGTTGGCCGTTGATGCACCAACGCGCGTTGGACTTTTTATTTTTATTTTTTAATCTATTAAAAAGTGGATTTGAGTTGTGTTTTTTTAGTATGTATTTGGTTGGGGTGTATACATGTACTTTCAAAGAAGATGAAGGTTTTTTTTTTTTAGTGGGCTAGTGAAAGGAGTGAAAGTAGTTGGCTGTTGATTTTTTTTTTTATTTTTTTTTTTAATTTATTTTTATGAAAGGGGTGGGTTGGGGTGTGTGCGTGTGCGTGTGTTTTTTTTTCTTTTCTTTTTTGATTTTTTTTAAGTTTAACTTTTGTTTTTGCTGTTTTTTTTTTTTTTTTTTAATTTTTTAATTTTAAATTTTTAACTTTTTTTTTTAAATGTTATTTGTATTTTTATTTGAATTAATGAAATTTTATTTGTTTATAACAAATACAGTAGAAAATATAATAAAATGGTGGGTCTCAAAAAGGTGGTGTTAATGATATTATTAATGAAGAGATAATTTTAGGGTAAATTGCAAAAATGGTCCTTAACGTTCCACAAATTAGCAAAAACGGGACCGAGACAAAAAGTAGCGCAAAAAAGACACCCACGTTCCACATTTTCGCAAAATCACCACCGAGAGGCCTTTTTGGCTAACTTCCGTTAGTTTTCCCGTCAGTCAAGGGTATAATCGCCATTTCACTCGCTTCCCGCCTTTGACTACCCCAACTTTATTTCAATGACCAAATTTGCAAAGTTATAAAACTTAATTTTGGAGGCACACTTGGCATCCGAAGCGATTAACCTTTCCCTCTTTTTTTGTGTAACTCGGCAACCCAAGCGATTGCATAGGACTATAAAGTTCATGTTTATACCGCTTATTCAACCATAACACACACAATCCCAACGATCAAAACAACCGACGATGGCAAACAATGGAAAAGGGAAGAGTATCTACATTGGTACCGAGGAAGAGGAATGGGACAAAGTTTTAAGTAACTCTTATCTACTTGATTTAGTTGTTGAAGGGTATGGTGGTGAACCAATTGAGGAGCATGGTTCTTATAAGCAGATACCTCCTAAGTTCAGAAAACAGATTCTGACTTGGCTGAGGAAACAAAATGGCTACTACGAGATGCTTTTGGGTGATGATGAGGAGGAGGAGAAGGAAGAGACTGTGGATACCGTTTTACCAAAGTTTGATGATTTGGGAGAGAGGATTTCCCGTCTTGAAGTTGCGTTTAAATATCTGAAGGATATGAAGGACAAGAGAGAACAAGAATTGAAGAAAAAGAAGAAAAGGGTTGATGCGGAAGGCAGTGGTTCAAACTACTAAACAAGTGTTTGTTTAGATATGTGTTTAAAAATTTTAATGGTTGTGAACTCCTATGATCAATGAAACTTCTAACGTTTATGTTACTGATATGTCTATATTGATAAATGAAAGTTTTAATGTTTATGTTACTCATATGTTAGCTAGGTGATGTTTGCAGCTTATGCACAAAATGTTAGCTAGGTGATGTTTGCCATGAAAGTCAAACGGGGTGAACGTCTAAAAAAGTGTTTGATTCTGTTTGGTAATTAATGGGTGAAGACACATGATTCCAATTCAACATGTGTAGTTTGACTTTTGAAAGTCTAAGTGCACTGGGTGCAAACATAATGTTCTTACAGTATGTTTTTTGATAAGTCTTGAATGCAAGTTTGACTTCTGAAAGTCCAACTGCAATGGGTGCAAGCCATGGTTGATGCAAACAAACATAGAATACATCAGAAACATAAACATTTTTGCAAGTTTGACTTTTGAAAGTCCAACTGCAATGGGTTCAAACATATTGTTCTAAACACAATGAAGTTAAACAAAGATTACAAATATAGAATCCAACAGACAATAACGTTAAACATATTGTTCAAAGATCGGTGGGTAACACATGAAGAAGTTGGAAGTGCATGCTCATCATTTGACTTCATCTTTTTAGTTGGCCTGTCAACCTGAGGTCTGTGATTGGGTGGTACTATGACTGTTGTAGACTCAATTCTTGGCCAGTATCTGCGGCCAAAACACCCATTGATCTTGAATGAGTACATACGCGCCCATGTTTCTAGGCTGTAAGCAGCATGAACCCACTGTTCAGGTACATCAACTCCTTTTCCATCCTCATTCATATAGTTTATTGCAGCCACAACATGTTTACATGGTATTCCAGTCAGCTCCCACATCCTACAACCACACTCCTTCCTATCCATGTTAGCAACACAATGATCCTCGTTAGGCACAGATACTTTATATAACGAAGCTGCAATCCATTCAACAACACAATCAGTAGCTTCTTTTTTGTTTGCATCAACCATGGCTTGCACAGTAGGAGTAAGTTGTCCAACACTCCTTTCTATTATTTACTGAACTACCACAATCCTCTTCACCAAGTACTCAATGATATATTCAAGACAAACAATGATGGATTTATCTCTGACATCATTTAGCTGGCTACAGAACACCTCACATATGTTGTTTAAGATTAGTCCACATAGGGCTTTGACTGTTAAACAAATCACACATTATGTATTAATATATGATCAATTATCAGTATGCTTTTGTCCAGTGCCACTTAATGAATTACCTGAAAAATGTGATCGGCTCCATTGTTCAGCTGGAATCTTCAGCAACCAATTATAAGCTGCAACATTGTTATTCTTCAGATGATCCATCTCTTTGTTGAATTCAACAACAGTTGTGGCTCTTACAGCCTTCCAAAGCATGTCCTTGTAAACACCTCCTTTCAAATGTGACTTCATTTCCTCATGAATATGCTTAACACAAAACCTGTGTGCAGCATTTAGAAACACACTAGCAACAGCTTGTATCAATCTCTGTGAACAGGTAAGGTTATGGATGGTGTTAAAACTTTACATGTTCTCATTGTGCATAAACACATGATTAATTATACAATAGAAATGTGCACCTTTTGCCTATCAGAAATGAAAGTGAACTTGCAGTTGGTTTCTATCCCAAGATCCTCTCCTAGTAGTTTCAAAAACCAACACCAAGTTGCCTTATTTAGTGCATCAACTACATCATATGCTACTGGATAAATCCCATTGTTTGCATCAATCCCAACTGCTGTTAGTAATTGACCTGGAAAAGGACCTGACATGGAGAATCCATCTAATCCTAAGAATTCTCTGCCACAAGCTTTGAAACCTTGTTTCATAGCTCCCAAACACACATACACCCTTTTAAAAGTTCTTGTTGAACTCGCTGGATTTGGTTCTATCTGTACATCAATCCTAACAGTAGTGCCTGGATTTTGATTAACCAACTCTTGGGCATACTCTTTAAGAAGTGCATAATGTTTGGTAAAAACAGGTATACCTAATTGAATTTCACAGGCTTTATGGCATAGCAAATGAGACTTACTTACGGGAACATCTTCAATTACCTGATCATCATCATCAATTTCAATTACCTGATCATCATCATCAAATACTTCATCATCATTTTGATTATAGTCCAAATCCTCTGAATCACTCCCGCCACTCTGTTCTTCTGTTTCATTATCTACCTCTACTACTTTCACATTTTCCATCTGACCACCTACAATTGTAAGTCCATAACATTAACGACAAATACACATTTTAACAAAAAAAAAAAAAAAAAAAAAAAAAAAAAAAAAAAAAACGCACAAAACAAGAGGGAAATTAAAGAGGAAAATGCATTGTGTCTTACCGTATCGTTCAAAGGCACGGAATAGGAAAATGTACTGGTAAAGATTTGGCGGCAACAATTAGGGTTGTATATGAAGTTAAAGGGGTATATTTGTCATTTCATGCGATTATACCCTTTACTGACGGGAAAACTAACGGAAGTTAGCCAAAAAGGCCTCTCGGTGGCGATTTTGCGAAAATGTGGAACGCGGGTGTCTTTTTTGTGCTACTTTTTGTCTCGGTCCCGTTTTTGCTAATTTGTGAAACGTTAAAGACCATTTTTGCAATTTACCCATAATTTTAGTTGTTGGTGTTAAAAATAAAGATGGTGGTGATATAATCACTTTTAAATGTTAATGCTGTATTACACCCTGTACTCTAAAAGTGTCTAAAAATATTATTGTAATGTACATGCTTTTTGTCACCGAGTGACGTGGCGTTAAAGCCCACATGAGCTGGCTTTTTGTTTTTTGTCTCGTTGTACACACGAGATGCCTGCGAAACGTGATCCCGTCTTATTTGCTGATGGTACACTTTTTGAAATATACCTCTCGATTAGTTAATTAATTCACTAAAAACCCTCCATTAACACAACTAGAAAATGACAATACATTATACATGTCATCAACTGCCCATTTGGCAATTGGCATTTTCCATTACTTTTTATTTGCTATCGTATTCCCCAAATAGCAAGTGTATCATATTTTATTCTTTTTATATTGTTACTTGGATAAAGGGGTATGTCTTGATAAAGATTTTTTTGTCCAAAAGATAGTTAAACATTGGTTAGAGATTAGTACACTTTGCGTTGTATTTGTTAGAAAGTTATTACGAATTTGAGTCCTGAACTAATGTGAACAGACGTCATAATTGTTGAAGAATGAGGCTTGAACTGTTTTGTTCAAACGTCATTGTCGCTGAAGAACGAGGCTTGAACTGTTATATTTAAATGTCATTATCGCTGAAGAACGAGGTTTGAATTGATGTGTTCAAACGTCATTTGTCATTAAAGAACGAGGTGATAATCAATGCTAAACTTGGTGGTACCATTTTTCTCTCACAAATGTTTGTGAAGTCTTAATAAAAAAAACTATTAAGAATTGACGTAACATGCAATATGTCAAACTTAAAAAGTTATTTTGTGTCCACCACTTTGGTAGTGTGGCCTAACATTAGTTATTGGTGGTCCGTCCGTAAGCATCTCCACAACATTATCACGCTTTTGAGCACTTTCTAGATTTAGTCATAGATAAAATTGTAGACATAGTAGATGCTACTATGTAAGGTCAAATCAATACTCTCATGAATGGGTTAGTAAGTTTGAACATTTCATTTCACGTATAGTCTTTGAAGCAGAGCGTGTGCACCGATCATCAACGGTTTGCAAGAAAAATAAGTTGTTCCTGTCGATAATACATTTATTTATTGGAAGCAATCACATCTTACTATATAGAAGAACTATGTCGTGTATATGTCATTCTAAATTTTGCCATGCACATAAAACATAATGCATGTAGTCCCAACAAGAACAATCAAATATCATGTAATTTAAAACCCAATTTAAAGTTGTTTAAAGCATATTAATACTCCTTTTAAGAGGTGTAAACAAGACAGCTTGTAATCTAATTGATATGAAAAGAAAAAAAAAAAAAAAAATACTAGTAATCGATTTAACTCTAACTGAATCGAGCTCGAGCTACTAAAGTAGGAACTCAAGTTGAGTTCGAGCTTTAAAATACTCAAAATCGTGAGGTTTAGGATCCTTATCGGTTTATGGTTAAATCACACTTTTATTTATACATGTAATTTGTTAATTACCATTACTAGATAAAGTAACATATATGTGAAACAAGTCGAGTCGAGCCGAGTTAAATACGTACATCTTGTCGTGCTCGATCGTGAAAAGTAGGCTCATGCGAACACGAGTTAAGTTTGAAATTTAAACCTCAGTCGAACTAAAGTCAAGTTTTGAGTCCAAGTTTTAGTAATCAAGTCGAGGCCAAACCTAATAATACTCGGTTATATCAAAAGTTAACAATGAAGTAAAAAAGTTATACACTTTTTCGATCTATAAGAGTGTTTGGTGTAGTGGGCAACTATAAATTTTATAAGTGCCGCCACGTTAACATGTACCCTATAACACTCCTATAACATAAACACCATTTTTAATAAATTTTCTATAACATGTCATAAAAAATACATCACTCACTCAAAAGAAAAAGAAGAAGAAAATGCGGATGGCTATGGGATGGATAATACATCGGGTGCAGTTTGACGATGTCATGAGCGTAAAAAAAAAGTCCTGTAACATACGAAACAGCGATACGACAACGACACTGCACAAACGCACACTTGACTCTAAAAGATGAACAACTTTAATTTAGTTAACCAAAAGCAAACCATCTTTCTTCTAACTTACACACTCATTATGTCCCATAATAGCAAATCATTACCAATAATCACATACTTAAACCAATAATCTCTACTTCCTTCACCTTTATTTTTTTAAAAACAATAAAAAAAACAACAAAAAGTATCTCTCAAAAACCAATCCCATTATTTTATTCAACCAATTTTCTGGTGGTCTGAAAACCCCTCACAAAAAAGTACAACACACACAAAACACACACTAAAAACACACACACACACAAAACACATTTCACCTAATCATCATGATGATGCTAACTAACTAACTAACTGCTTATTATTATTGTTATAAATCTCAGTTGTAACCGTATTAATCTATAAAAATTGGATTAAGTTAGGGTTTGAGTGAAACGATGTCGTCTAGTAAATCAGGAACAAAGTCTCGAAAGTCGACATCGAAGGCGAAAGAAGATAAGTTACAAAATGCTGTTGCGTGTTATTCGGAGAGTTCGAAATCGAAGGAGAATGTTACGGTTACGGTTCGGTTTAGGCCGTTAAGGTGAGTTACTAATTAGGACTGTAAAAAGTTAGGTTTAATTGATTTAAATGTGTTTTGGTATTGATTTGAGTGAAATGTGTTTGTTTGTTTGTAGTCCGAGGGAGATACGGCAAGGGGAGGAGATAGCGTGGTATGCGGATGGGGAGACGATTGTTAGGAATGAGAATACGCCGTCTATTGCTTATGCTTATGGTAATAATGCTGCTACATTGTGTTGAAGTTATGGTTATAAGTAGTCGTTGATAGTTTTGTGAATGATATTACTGATTAAACGCGTATTTGCAAAATATTGATAACCGGCATAGCTATAGTAGTAGTATAATGTGTTGTTTAGGAACGTGAAGTTATAGTTATAATTAGTTGATAGTTTGGTACATGATACCGATTAAGTGTGTATTCGTGTTCTAGAACGTAGTGAAATTTTACTCTTGTGTGACAGTGAGTTAACGGCTAATGACTAGTGTAACTGAGCAGTAAGAAGATATAAGGAATGAGAAGTTACGTGGGATTTGTACTAGAACTCCAACGTATCTTCCTAGATAAGCCGGTGTAAGTTTCCTGTATAATCATAATCTAAGTGTTTTTAGGGATGCGCATAGCTTGATCATGACATAATTTCACACTCTCACGTTCACATGTATATATGTAAGCACTGTCACCCTCACATGTACGTTTGCCGAAGATCTTCCTAGAAACAGTCTCCCTACCTTCGAGTTTTTCTAATAGAAAACAAATCTAATCTGATACACACATGAGCAAGTAATGAGCTGAAATTGACTATTGACTTTTCTCGTTTAAGCAGAGGATATACATACAGGATTGCATTAATAAGCCTGCCTCACCATACCTAGGCAATGCATGTTGGTATAATGGAACTTACATTCTCGAATGTAACCAGCAGATGTCAATGATGGAAGCTAGCTTGACTGCTTGATTACTCTTGTAAAATTTGTTAGGACTATTTAGGCTATGATGGCGGCTTGGCTTGGGAATAGGCAAAACTTTGGTTTGGAACATGAACGATATGTAGTCCTTATTTTCTGAGGGAGAATTACAAGTGGGCCAATCTATTATTATGCTTGCTTCTAAGTGTTAGCCTCAAACCAAAGGCCGTATATTTGTAGAGCTTGACACGTGGTGAATATATGAAGATCATCCAAATTGATTTTAGGCTTAAACTCTTGATAACATTTTTATGTTAATAAAGTAAAGACATAGTTAAATATGAATTGGACTGATCAAAACGTTCCTGGTTCTTTGAAAATTATTGTTAAAGCTCAACTGAAGGGCAATTGGTTGAGTTTTGTGTATCTGTGTTTTTTTATTCCTAGTCAAGAATGAGCATATTCATCTGCAGTTGATCAGGATAAATATGAGGAACATCGGGTCAAATGGTCAATAGACTTGTAGCAACTAGGTCTGGTGCACCCGAACAATGTTTTAAATATAAGTGGTTATTTATGCTAAATCGTTGGATCACGTTTAGTAATTAAAATTGTATAAGGAAGACATTCTTTCTAGCTTTTTGTTATATTCGAGTCTCGGGTACAATTGACATGCTGAATGACTGAATCTCATCTTTTTTGTACGCAGATCGGGTATTTGGGCCTACTACAACAACACGTCATGTATATGATATTGCAGCCCATCATGTTGTTGGTGGTGCTATGGAAGGCGTTAATGGTATGTAATGTTCATACTTTATGCAGCTTATCTGTTCTAATAAAGCCTTAAGGGTATTCCACTCGTTGGTTGGCTATGAAGATACAGCAATTAGAACTTCCAATGTCTGTTATCTTACAGTAAAAGATCATATATACCGTCTTATTGTACTGTTCAAAGTTGAAGATATTTGGAGCTTCTACGCTAAGAAGACGGTGATCATTTAATCAATACAATCATCAGCTTTCGATCTATTCAATAAGATGTTTGTATGCCATGTATCTCTGGCTAAAGCATCCTGATATTAGTTATTTCCATTGAGAACTACCAGTTTTTTTAGATTAGTTACGATCAATTCTCAATGTATGTCTGCAATACCTCACATTAATCATTTGTGACCTATTTCAATATCAGGGACTATATTTGCATATGGTGTCACAAG